>JAJIBD010034127.1:0-38060 GCA_021461705.1 Cryptotis parvus
TTTTATTAAGCACTCAGCTCTATTATGCTTTGAACTTAAACTTTCTGCTTCTAATTCTGGAGCAATGCTTAAAAAACTCTTTTGAAAGAGTTATTTTCATAAACTCTCTGAAATACTCTGATTAGATTTTCCTCCTGCAGTTTTCATGACCTGTTATGGATTCATCTCTATTTCAAGTCACTATCTGTAAATTGACCATTGTCATCTGTATTTCTCTCTGGAGAAGGATCCAAGCCATAATGAGTGGTTCTCTCTCTGGAATGGTTCACATAAGTTACCAGGATCTTTTGCTCAAGAAGTAAAGGATGCACTAGGCAATATTAAAAAAAAAAAAAACTTTAAGCCAATATAAAATACAAAAAACTAGGCAATAGTTTGACTCCATTATAAAACACTCTCTGATTCATCACTGAAAGAGTGACACAGCTTTTGCCCTTTGTACACAATTCCCAATTATGAGGCGGAATGGAGACATTTCATTTTGGCTTTTTTTTTTCTGAATTGGAAATTGGATCTTTGTGACTGTGAACTGCATTTCAGAATTTTCTGAGGTCATCTCAAGCCTTCCTCACCAGGAAAACTCTATCCTTCTTTCCTCTGTAATATAAAATGTATTACTGATTATTTTCCCACAAAAAGGTATACATACAGGAAAGAGAGAGAAAGAGAGAGAGAGAGGAAGGAAAGAAAGAAAGGAAGGAAGGAAGGAAGGAAGGAAGAAAAGAAATGAATGAAAGAAAATGCAAGGAGATAAAATAGGCTAATTTCCTTTTCTATTCTCTCTATTTTTATTTTTATTTTTTTCTTTTTGGGTCACACCTGGGAATACCAGGGTCGATTCCTGGCTCTACACTCAAGAATGATGCTCAGGGGAGCATATGGAATGCCAGGAATCGAGCCCGGTCAGCCCTGTGCAAGGCAAATACTGTACCCACTATGTGTTGCTTCAGCCCCCAACATTTTTATTTTTCATCTGGCTAAAATTTCAAGGTCCATCAGTCAAGGTTTTGGTCCATTTATTTTGTTAATTTATATGTGAGTATCATTTACATTTGATTTCTCATTTTTCTTTAGAATTTGGTTCTAACATGCTGCATCACATATATCTGAATTATCTCTGATTACCTAGCCTGTGCCTCTAATCTGCCTCTGTGCAGGATATTGGAAAAACCACTTGGACCTGTCAACTTTAGAAGATAAAGAAAAACAACCCCTTTCAGATAATTTCTTATTATATATGTATTAATAGTCAATGCCAGTGCTTGCACCAAATATTATAACAATTGGTAGAGAGAATAATACACAGTTAGAAGGCTCAGTTTGGGACTGGTAAGACAGTACAGAGGGTAAGTCACTTGCTTGGCTTGCTGCTGACCTGAGTTTGATGCCCAGCACCACTTATGGTCCCCAAGCACTTCTAGGAGAGATTCTTGAGTGCAGCACAAGGAGTAATCCTTGAGCACCTCCAGGTGTGATCAGAAACAGAAAAAAATCGTTTCAAGTCATTTCTGAGAGCTGAGAATGGTTACCCCTCCCAAGTGTTCCAATATCAGGGAGCTGGGAGAGCAGTTTCTTCTGGAATTTAAATGGAAATCAAACCCTTTTCATAATCATCACATTTGTAAACACATCTATAGTATAACATTTTTTTTCTATAGCAAAATTATCTTTTGCTATATTAACTATATGCTAAAACAGTAATGCCACAATGCAGCCACCTATCACTTATGTTTATAGAAGAGTGTTTGTTTCAAGGGATCTTTAGTTGATCATATCGATGATTCAGCTCATCTGTTTGGGCAGTTCACTGAACTAGAGATTGAATTAGTGTTGCCTGATACACGCTCATCTCAGTTGCAGTGACAAGTTTCTCTCACTCTCTCCTTCCCTCCCCCTCCTCTTGCTCGAATGGAAGGGGAATAGAATAATATTCTATAATCTGGCTTTCCAAATAAGAGACGCAAAAACAAGTAGGAATAAGATACTTTTGCTTAGCCCTGAACTAACTTCTTGGAAGTCAGTTTAGTGCTCAGCATTTCATACAAAGCTCAGTATTATTTGTTTTAATAGTTGGCACTTGATTTTACGCCCTCCCCCAATAAGTCACATATCTGCGCTGAGGTGGAGGCCTAGAACAGATAAGTTTTCTCTCAGAAATACAGAGAAACAACTTTGTGAAGTTATAGGGCAAAGAGCAAAAACTTAAGAATGTTGAAGTCATTTATCTAGAATAGTTCTGTACGCTTCTATTCTATGGCTAAGAATCATAACTTTCATATTGCCCTTCCTTATATTTTCTTTACCTGTACCTGCTGTTACAAGCAGTAGGAATTGACTTTATTTTGAAAAGAGTTCCAGGAAAGCTGAGAAGGCATGTTCCTTTGCTAAAATAGCTCTTGCTATCATAAAGCTTTGTAATATAAATGGATTCAAATTTTTTGGTCACATGAAATTTTATTACCACTTTTTTTTGCTTTTTTGGGTCACACTAGGCAATGCTCAGGGGTTACTCCTGGCTCTGCACTCAGGAATTTCTCCTGATGGTGCTCGAGGAACCATATGGGATGCCAGGAATCAAATCTGGGTCGGCCGCATGCAAGGCATGGGTTTCTGGAGATCAAACCTGGACCACTAGCATGCAAGACAAGTGACCTATCTTCTAGCTGCACTATTGCTCTGGCCTATCATCCCTGATAATTCTGTGTTCCTTAACTTCCACGAGGATTTGGAACTTCTGTTCAGTATTTGATCAGGTGCTTCGTTGTAATTTAGTTTTAACTTTTGAGTCATACCAGCAGTGTTCAGGAGTTTACTCCTGACTCAGTGCTCAAGGATCACTTCTGGAGGCTCAGGAGAACATGTGGGATGCCGGATGGGTCCTAGGTTGACTGTGTACAAGACAAAGTGTTTTACACTCATTGTTCTATTGCTCCAGTTTATGAACTCAGGTTTTGATACCTATCCCTGTGAATATAAGAATAAAGGCAGTGCTTGATATAATTATCAGAGCTTGGAAATGTTCCTCTGTGAAAAGTGTTGCACATAAAAATCTGTTTTCTTAATGGCATCTTGTTAATTGAATTAATTAAATTAATTAATTGATTACTTGTAATTTTATTTTCCCATTACATCTTACACAAACACTGTGGTTTACAAAGTTGTTCATGACAATTTGTTACAGACATTCAATATATCAACACCAATCTCCCCACCCATCCTATGATCTCCAATTCTCTAACTACCCTTATACCTGTTTGCAGAACAGGCCCTCAAAATTGATTTTATATTATTTGTTTTAATGAGCTAAAAGAATGATCAAAAAGTGTTTTCTCAGAAGAAAGTTATTGAAGATTGTGTATCTCTCCACGGAACTATTAAGCCCTTGTATATTATCAAGATATTGTTACAGGTTAAGCCTTCTGTGTTGATATTTTGTTAATTGTGATAGGATATCTTCTACATTATATTAAGTCCAATGTGGTATGCTACTCCTGTTTTATCAGTGTTGTAGAGTTTGAGGTGTCCAGGAAGTCCAAAATTTTTAACTAGGTGAAATAGCAGGAGTTAAATTATTAACTGGTTGTTTTTGGGGGCATGTCCAGAAGTACAGGGAGATGGGGGGGCAGTAGCTCGTTCCTGATTCAGTGAAAGCCTGGAGATTTCAGTCACAAAACCCACATACCTGATTTTTTCAAAAGATTTAATTTCTTCAATGACTCTCATCCCAAACAGTGGACTCAGGCTGAGAGCATGATAGCATTGTGGGGTGTAGGGTTTTTGGGGCTGCCAGGACTCTGTTTGCTTAGGTATCCCATATGACTCAGTCTAGTGTGGGGTCAGGAAGAATATCTGCCTCTTGTCAATCTCTCGAGATTTATTTATGAGTCTCTGGATCATGACATGTGAAAGAACTTACATGGCACTGGAGGTGATTTGTGGGTGTGACTCAGCATCTTGTTAATTGTAAGCATTTGTATCACTTAATCACTTGATTCCTTGACATCTCATTATTCATTGATTTGCTCGAGTGGGTGCCAGTAACATTTCCATTTGACCCTATCACATGCCAGTGTAGCTCAATGGCATCTGCTTGCTCCAGGAATATGAAGAGCCTCAAACAGTTCGTTCAGGGTCTTGAAGAAGTCTAACTATCTTGTAGGTGGGTGGCCATATGATCTTTTGACGTCCCATGGGATCCAGTCAGTAATGGCTGTAGTCCAGCAGTCATCTCTGAATCTCATTACATTACAATTATTTTTCTCTACTGTATACAGATGCTTTCCATGTAATGTAAAACATCTATATACAGTAGATAAAATAATTTTTTATTATTTTACTCTTTATATATTCTTTTAAATTTTCAGTTTATGATATGCCCTTGAAAGAATTCACACAAATTTTCCTGCTTTTGTAAAATGCTGCATGTAACTTCACATTTTTTCCAGGTGTTCAGGTATTTGGTTTAATATTTATTGGTTTTGAAGTTGAAAATATTCACTGAAATTTTAGTAAATTATTTTACTTCTTTGAAAAAATTATAGTGCATAATGAGTGAGGGTTGATTGTTTTCTTGATAAGCACTTCAAATAAAATTATTTCTAAATGTAAAATGTCACACACGCCTTAAGAGGACTCTGCCTAATTGTTCAGAATGATATATTGTGCCCTTTTTATTTCCTTGGTGATTTTTTTTGAACCTTAATATCTATTTAGAAATTTTCCCTTTGCACCAAAATATTATAAAAGCAATCTCTCAGATGTATGTTTAAGCCCATTAAATGTTTGGCTCATTAAAATACATTTTAGTTCTTCTGTAGCTTATATTTGTGACCCTGTACATTTAAAGTTAACAGCATATCAATTCTTGTATAGTTGATGGAGCAAAGAGAATATTTAGAGCAAGGTACTGAAATTTTACTAGCTTTGGCAATAGAGAGTGAAGATCTATATTCATTTGGAAACAAATATTAGAAAATAATGCTGTTTAATTTTATAGCCTATAATATCCTCTGGCTTTTGAAGTAACTCTTCTAATATATAGGCAGGTCAGGCTGTCATTATTATGGAGATAATGACAAGAAAATTGAGACTCAGAAAGATTAAGTGACTTTGGCTACAGTTATCTATCCTCTTGGAGCATTGAAGAACCCTGGGTCCAAGATCTCACTTTCTTATTCTAGCATTTTAATTATTGAGAGAGTAATTCAGCTTAGATCTAGACATACAAAGATGAATTATACCCCATTCCTAATTCAAGGCAAATGATTGAGAATAAGTATGTCTTAAAATATAGGTGGTTTACAACATAGAATTGAGCATTAAATACAGGCAAAAAGATACACATGGCATTATTTTAATGTATGTATTGTAATTCACAATGTGGAAGGGAAGGAAAAGAGAAAGATATAGAGAGAAAGAGAAAGAAATAAAGAACCTGCCACAGAGGCAGGCTTGGGGAGGGGGGAGGGAATCGGGGACATTGGTGATGGGAAATGGGCACTGGTGGAGAGATGGGTGCTGGAACACTGTATGACCGAAACTCAAATATGAATATCTTATGAACATCTTTGTAATTGTGTATCTCACGGTGGTATAATGAAATATTTAAAATAAAGAAAAAAGAAATATAGGCAGTTTAGTTGATAAGGATGATAATGAGAGATATGAAGAGGTACTAAGCTAGGAGGTCCTAGTTGTCTCAAGGTGGGAGTGAGGAGGAAGGAGTTTAAGATCTTACAGTCAAGAGAAATAAGTTTTTGTTCTTTGGTTTGTCTTTGGGTCAAACCCAGAAGTACTTAAGGTGCTTAATCCTGGCTTTGTGAGCAAGGATCACTTGTTAGAAGGCTCAGGGACCCATACACAGTGATGGGGATTACACTTGTATTTGATGTGTGCAAGGCAAACATCTTACCTGTTGCAATATCTATGAGAAAAAGTTTTTTTTTTCTTTTTGAGTCACACCCAGCGATGCTCAGGGGTTACTCCTGGTGGTTCTCGAGAGACCATATGGGATGCCAGGGATCGAACCTAGGTCAGCTGCATGCAAGACAAATGCCTTACCAGCTGTGCTATTGCTCAGGGCCCTATGAGAAAGTTTTGTTTGATTGTAATAATTGTTCTCCATAGGTCATATTTTCCTTCTTTTTGGTCAGAAGACTGAGTGATTGAAGATTTAAGTTGATGGCATTTAATATTATGATCTCAGGTAAACAATAAAGTCTGTGGCCATTAATGATTTACTAGTGAGCAACAGAATTAGGGTCTGAACAAGAAATGTCTGTGGATCTTTGATCCCTACCTGAGCTTCAGAAAGTCATTGCGGCAGATGATATTTACCAAAGAAGGTCACAATAGTGTCTTTTGTCTTCTTTCAAGCTCTTTTACATTGTGACCTCTGTTCTCATGTCAAGAGGTGAGTCTGATTCTTATCTCCTTGGTTCATTTTCATATACTTTAGTATATGAAAATGGAGCTATATTATTTCTGATATTGGTCACTCATAAGAGGGCAAGGCAATTTCTGCATTTTTATACAGACAAGTCTTTATCCGATGCTTACCATAAAAAATAAAATCAGTACTGACGAAGATAAGCAAAAACTTTCTGTATCATATTTCTTTCACTTAAATTCCTATTACCTCTTAACCTATGATCTATCTTTTATATGTATCATTTTATGTTTAACATGATGAAATATTCATGTTTACATTATATTCACTCTACAATTCTTTTACTGTTGGAATCAAATTATGGGTAGGTAAAATTTGTCTCTATAAAGTATCAGAATAAAATCTCAAGCCAGATATGGATCCATTTACTTATTAACTACACATAAAGAAAAAATCTATTAAAATGGGGAGATGTAGTCTATCCTAAAATTGTCTAGTGTTTAGTATTTCTTCAAATTTTAAGTGCTGTGGTTTACAAGCCTATGAATGGTATTAATTGTCCTCTACTCCAAACTTGCCCTAAGATGAGCTTATTACTGCAGACTTACCTGTTTCTAATGCCATTAGGCATCTATTATCCCCATACCAAGTTTTCTTTATTTCCCATATATATGAGAGATTACACTGCTTTTTGTCCTTTTCCTTCTAACTTTCCTCACCAAGATACTCTTCTAAACTATATAGCAGCAAATTGCATAATCTGAAGATAACTGTTTGGACTCTCATTTTATTCCATTGGTCCTAGAATCTGTCACTATTACAGTACTACACTTTTGATTATTACAGCTTTATAGCACAGTTTACATTTGGAAAAGAGAGGTCTTCAATTTTCTTTTTTAGCTAAAATAGTTTTTGACTCTTCAGTATGGAGCGTTGTTACTACTCTATATAAATTTCAACAGAGTTTAGTCTGTTGAAAATATCATGCATATAGAAAAAATTGTTTTGTTGTCACCATGAAATCACAAAATTCTTCATGATAGAGTTTCAGGAATAAGATGTTTGACACCCTTCATAGTGCCCACTTCCATTCACCAATGTCCCTTCCCCATCTATATGCCTTCCACCCACCAAATTCACCGAGAAGCACTTTTTATTTTTAAAAATATATATTTTTGCACGGTGGTTTATAGTACTTTTGCTGATAGTGTTTCACACATCACACTTTACCGCCTTTCAGCACCACCTCCTCCTCTCAGTTGAACACTCTCTTCCACCATACATGTTGCCCCCTCCCTGACCTGTTCCCAGCCCCCTCAAGAGACATGTTTCCTACTGACTACTGGTTCTCATGCTCTTTCTTTATATTTTCTTTGAGTATTAGTTATTCCACCATTACGCTTTATTTATATTATGCATATGAGAGAGTCGGTGTCAGTCTGCTGCCCTCTGACTAATTTCACCCAGCATGACACTTTCCAGGTCCCTCCATGTATAAGCAAACTTCATTACTTTATCCATATATAAGCAAATTTCATTACTTTATATTTCTTTGTGTGGCTGAGTATATCATTCCATTGTGTATCTGTAGCATAGTTTCTTTATTCAGACATCTGTTCTTGGACATCTGTGTTGTTTCTGGATTTGGGCTATTTTGCATAGTGCTGCAAGGAACATAGGGATGCAAATATCTATTCTCCATTTTGCTTTTAGCTCCTTCAGGTATATTCCAAAAAGTGGAGTCATGGATCAAATGAAAGTTCAAGTCAGATTTTTTTAAGAATATCCATAATGTTTTCCAGAAAAGCTGGACTAGCCTGCATTACCACCAGCATTTGTAACTATGTTTTCCATCAGATCTGTTAGCAGTTGTTTTAAGTATTTTGATAGTCTTAGGTACATAAATGATTAGTTTTGATAGTCACCAGGTGCATACATGGTTAGGACTATGAGTTTCTTATGCTTTATATAATCTTAAGTTATTAAAAGTTACCATCCCTGGCCTTCATGACTTTTTAAAACTTGAAGTCAATGTTGTCTGATATAAATATGGTCACCCAAGTCTTTTTAAAGAGGATGCTTTAAAAGTCTTTGACTTTGAGCCTGTGTTTACCCTAACCAAATGTGTCTTGCAGGTAGAAGAGAGCTGGGTTCAGTTTTCTGATTGATCCTGTCTCTCTGTGTTTCTTTTATATATATGAATATATATAAATATATATATATTATATACTATATACTATATTATATACTATATACTAAACCAGAGACTCTCAGACATGGGGCAGAGCTGTTCCTTGCTCTCCCTGTGCCCAGCCGTTCATGAGGCAGTCGGGAGGCATGGCGGGTTCTAGCCCTGGCCCACCACCTCGGCAGAGCCTCACAACAAGCCAGACCACCCCCCTCACTCCAAGGGCGCCGCCATTTTCCACATTTGGACTTCCCTCTTGTCAGAACTCCACCCAGCAGACCAGCCCATCACAGCCTGGCTCGCGGCCGCTTAGTGTTTAAAAGAGTTTGCCTCCCGCTCGGCAAGCCTGGCAAGCTTCTCGTGTTGTATTTTATATTCCAAATTCCAGTAGCAATTATGTTAGGTCATTCCCATGACCTAATATAATGGTTTGAGGCTCTTTATGTTCCTGTAGCAAGCCAATGCCCCTGGCTCTACTGGCATGAGACAGGACATATGGAGATATTACTGGTGCCCTCTCTAGCAAATAGATGATCAACAGGAAGATCGTGATTGTGATATATATTGCCTTTTGGGCCATACCGGTGATGCTCGGGAGCCAGGAATACCTGGCTTTGCACTCAAGAATTATTCCTGGCGGTGCTCCGGGACCATAGGGGTGCTGGGAATCTAATCCAGATTGGCAGCGTGCAGGAAAGCCCCCTCTCCACTGTGCTATTTCTCCAGTCCTAACTCTGTGTTTCTAGATTTGTGTGATGTAGATATTGAGAATGAGTGAGATTATTGACATGAAGATTTTCGCATCATTCTCCAGAAGTTTGCCATCATTCTCTAGAAGTGGTCTTTTCTTAAAGAAGCTTCTTCAATGTTTCTTGCAGAGTTGGTTTGAGGCTCTGTAATTGTGGAGTTGTTGCTTCTCTGTGAGGTTCTATTTTGATTCTTACAATCTGAATGACAGTCTAACTGGGTAAGGTATTCTTTATAGAGTGCTTATATCTTTTTTTTTTTTTTTTGGGGTCACACCAGGCAATGCTCAGGGGTTTCTCCTGGCTCTGCGCTTTAGGAATTACTCCTGGCGGTACTTGGGGGACCATATGGGATGCCGAGGATCGAACCCGGGCCCGTATGGGCCAGGCCACGTGCAAGGCAAACGCCCTACCCGCTGGACTATTGCTCCAGCCTCAGAGTTTTTTTTAAATCTATTTTGCACCAAGTTTTTACCTATCAGTCACACTTGATAAGTTGACTGAGGATCATTAGGAAGCTCCTTTGTATGTTATTTCCTTCTTAGATCTTGCTGCTTTCAATACTCTATTTCTGTTTTATTTTATTCTGTTTTATTCTGATTATGATGTGCATTGGAGTATTATTTTTGTGTGTCTTTTTTGCTGGACCCTGTACATCTCAGCTCTGTGAACATCTCTTCTATTATCTCTTTGAATAATGTTCATTCATTGAAATAGGCCCTTTTCCCTCAATGGCTCTGATTGTACGTTATCCCTCTTGACCTTATTCCATAGTTTTGTTGTTCCTCTTGACTTTTCCCATTCTTATCTTCTGTGCTATTTATCTTTTTGAGACTTATTTCTCCATCCTCTGTTGTTTTCTGATAGTTTTCTATATCTAATCCTGGTGTTCACTCATTTTATCCTCAGCTGCTTTTATTCTGCTGCCAAAACCTTCCATTGATATTTTATTTCACCTACAAATTATTTAGTCTTATCACTCTGATTGTAGCTTTCTCACTTATGAATTCAATATTTTTTTGTACCTGATCATTTCTTTGAGCTCATTAAATATCCTTAGCATGTTTTCTCTATAATGTCATTGACCCTGTCTCTTTCCCACCTGTAATTTAAGATTCTATGATTCCATATTACCATGACTTCCTTTGTGATTATTGTGTGAAATTTTATAGCTAGAATTATTTGTGGTTTTATGCTTGTGATTTTTTTTTCAACTGGCTGTGATGCATGATGAAGCTGGGAGTAGCCAATTCACTCTAGAGTCTGTAGGAGTCCCTTCGAAGTATGAAAGGGTGGTCACATGATTCTGAAAAATCCAAAGGTTAATCCTATTGTTCTGCTGGTCCAGGGCCTGGGAAAGGTGGGTGTGGTGAAGCAGTGGGAGGCAGTGATGCTCACTTATAATAGCTTTTGGGAAACAGAGCTCAGATGGGAGATTTACACATTCCTCTGCAGGGCTCGGAGACCTGCTATTTAGTCTTTTATATAAAATGCTTTTTAGACTTTTCCCTCTATCTCTCTGGTTCTCCGACTTCTTTGGTAGCCTCTTTCACTTGTACCAGCCCTTACTCTTTGGTGGTGTTTATGTTTCTTTCCAAGGCCCTTTTCACCACCCTTTATATTCATTCCTGTATTTCCCTTCCTTTTCCCTCACCACACTTTTCAAGGGAGATCTTATTCCTTATTTTGGTTTGTTCCATTTTTATTTTGGTCATTACTTCTTCAAAATTTACTGAGAGCCTTCTATGTATCAGGTATTATTTTAGGATCTGGGAATTCAGTTACAGCTTCTCTTTTTTGTGGTTTTATTTGCTTGTGAATTTTATTTTCATTTGGCGATGATCGCCACAGAAACTCAAATATTATTGTATAAATTTATATGAACATAAAATATGTGTTCTGAAGATGATAAGTGTTTAGGAAAGAATGAGTTAGCTGCTTGAGCCAGCAGACTTTCCTACCTCTTAACTTGGAAAGAGTATCTGTTTATTCTGGGTATTAAGGTAGCACAATTGATGAGAAAGTCATCTTCCCATTTGATACATATTGCACTGGGTAGGTTGCAACTGGTAACTCCTCTCTAACGACAGTTATTAATGGCACTAAACCTGTTTAAGTCTGAAGCCAAGGAGGAAAGAACTAGGAAGTGTCATTTTACTCTAGTCTACTTGGCGCTCATACATCATGACTTGTTCTGGATCACTGTGATCTGGGTTCCTGGATTTTAGATTATCTTGACTGACTTCTTCCTTGGACTGAAGTTATTTGGTAATGTTAATAGGGACTTTCCAGAAAAATAACTAGGAAAAGTACTGTAAAACCATTTATGCAGTTTTAAGTAGACATCATCGGTGATATTTATATTGGGCAGAGATTGTGCCTTATTTTGCATGACTTACAAGGATAATCTTGGCTTCCAGCAAATTCTAACCATAATATAATTTGTAAAACTATTTGGTTTGGAAAGATGTAGGAAAGCAAATTTTAAATTGTCATGTAGCTTTTACTTTCAATCCACTAAGAGCTTAAAAATCAACATGAATCCACACACCCATCAGTGTTATTAAAAAGTTTATTTTAGATTTATAAGACCCATAAAAATAAAATGAGTAGCCAATATATTTTCTTAGAATATTTTCTGAGCTTTTTTTTTTTTTTTTTTGGCCTCTTTGGCATTTTGGCTCACACCCAGCAATGCTCTGGGGTTATGCCTGGCTCTGCATTCAGGAATTACTTCTGATAGTATTGGGAGGACCATATGGGGTGCCAGGGATTGAACCCCAGTTGACTGCTTTAATATTACTCTGGCCCTGATTTCTTGAGCCTTAAAGCTTTCATTTTCATGTTGTTTAGGTCTTCTCTTCCTTTCAAATTCAAAAGATCCAAAGGCTTTGCTCTAAAACTTACTTCCACTAAAGCTGGTAGAGTCCATTACACCTGGAAAGAGGGCTTTGCTTTTATAATGCTTAGACTCTGTTTCTTACACCCTTCTTTCCCTTTTGTCTAATGTCAGTCATTAATAATTACCTCAACTCTGCCATTGCTATCTCTTGAGGTGCTTTCCTGTGTTTTAATACCAAAGATCCACAGGCAATTCTTTAATACCAAAGATCCACAGGATGCCAAGGATCGAACCAGAGTCGCCTTGTGCAAGGCAAACACCCTCTCCGCTGTGCTATCGCTCCGGCCCCAGAAAGCTTTGCTTTTACTTTTGTGTATTGAAAAGAAGAGATAAATGTCTGATAGCAAAGACAGGATGCTCTATTTTTGATGGTATGGTTAGCCCCTTACTCCCACCCTTGACTTCTGAATGAATTTCCTCTAAGACCGAATTAGACACTTCTTACCTGGGGCTTTTGCAATGTGAAGCTTTTCTTCATTGCTGTTGTCAAGCAATTCTTGGAGAAAAAGAAGGAAACTTAATTCAAAGTTTAGTTTCAGAGTGCTTGAATTTTAATTTCATACAGTTTTTTTTTTCTTTTGGACCAGAAAATGCTCCTGGCTGCTTTTGAGAGAGTAAGAAGCGCTGCCCCAGGACATATGTCTGGGAAGCAGTAAGGTATGCAACATTCTGCCTAAAACATTTTTCTCACCCCAATGCTCCTGCCACATCCAATGTCTTTTAAAATAACAGTAAGATGGCTCTGAAAGTAGATGATATTTGTGTGAGGTGAGTTCCCTGTGAGGTCTAAATTTGTGAATCACACTCTTTTCTGAAAGTGCAACAAGCTTTCAACTATAACAAATCTGAATTTAAAGCTCTTCTCTCATGGCTGGTAAAGCAGTTTTCTCTTTAGTTATGGAACAGAATGTAGAAGAAAATCTTGTCTGTGATATTGGAGTTCTCCTTGTTTTGTTTTGTTTTGTTTCGAGCCACACAAGGCTGTGCTCAGGGCTCACTCCAGCTGTGCATTCAAGGAACACTAGTGGTAGGCTCAGAGGTCTATGTTAGGAGCCAGGAATCAATCTCAGGTTTGCTGTATGCAAGGCAAGTGCCCTACTTTCTGTGCTATCTCTCCAATACTATGATACTGGAATTTTTATTAAGGCTTGTAAATTAAAGACATTGGTTAAAAGATGCCTATACTTTGTGAGGAGAGATCTGTATATTTCTTATAAATTTTATTATGAAGTAGTACAACCAGCCTTTGGATACTGTTACCATGTCCATTCTCTAAATGTGAAGGTGCTTGACGTAACAATAAACAGGATGGTACTTTGAAGGTTATGAATACGTTATACAAAGCTGGGTGCTTATTTTCTTCTTTGGAATCAAACATGGAAACCTATTTTCAGAGATGAATCTATCTGATAGAAAGCCTCCCAACCCTTCAAATCTATTCACTCATTTAGTTTAGTATCATTTTTGATGGGTCAAGGAAGAACTTTATTGGCAATAAACTCAGAGGTTGAAATATGGCAGACTCACCTTTTCAAAGAAACCTATTTCTTTGAAATTCTCAGCTCAGCCCCGTCCTTATGCCTAAAGAAATTAATAGTTGGGCTTTGGGGAAGAGTAAACTGAGGATAATTTGGCATTCCCTCTAGGCTTTGAATTGAGCACTGTTTTCCATATAAAATATTGATCTTTGACCCAATCTTGATCCCCTCTCCCAGTTGTTGCTTTATTTTCTGTGACATTTAGGTGTCTGGGGTCAAAACTGACCACTGTATGGTGAAATAACCCTTTCTCCGAATTCCTGAGAAATCTAATGTAAGGAGAAGCTCTTCTCTTTAGATATTTCCTTTTTATTATTCTAGCCACTATTGTCAATTCAAAAGAAACAGAGTTCCTGGCAAAGGAGGGTGGAATAGAACAGACTGGCTTGGTGGGGAAAACAGAGCTGAATTGCATTCTACATTTATAGCCCAGTCACCTTTACGCAAGTTCTGTCTAGATGTGATAGAGCTTTTGCTGTTTTACAATTCTAACTTTGGAACTTCTTGAGAAGTACTGTAACTCAGAAGTACTTTCTATATAGAACAAGTCTCTCGGACCTGATGATAGGCCAGTCCACCTAAGGAATTTTGTCTAGACTCTTGACAAAACACACACACACACACACACACACACACACACACACACACAAAAAACATGAAAGTGGAAGTAAGCTAGAAATCCAGGCAAGAGCTACAACTTTAGATTCTACATCTGGTTGTCATGCCTCAGGCATTTAGATGTCATTAGATATTCAGAAAAACAGCAGTTACCGTGCAACTATCTCTGAAGTCTTTATCAAATTCTCTATCTCTGGCTTCATGGTCTTTAGAAGACAGAATTGTTCATTAGTGCTAGTAAATTAGAGAAAAGCCAAACCAAATGTGGAACCCCTTGGTCTAGAGTGATAGTTCAGTGGGCAGGGCACTTGACTTGCATGAGTTCGGCCCAGGCATCATTCCTGGTATTCCATAAAGTCCTCTGAGCACTTCCAGGTGTGAATCCTCAGTGAAGCCAGAACCCTGAGCACAATCAGGCGTAGCCCCCAAACAAAGCAAACAAAGCAAAACAAAAAAATTCCAAATAAATGCAGACAACCTAGTTCAGAAAATCACAGGCAGTTAGAAGATACTTCAGGATTTATTTAAGTCTACTAGAAAAAAATCTTCAGTTCCTTTTCCTCAGGTAACTCACTTGGTAGGAAGCTTTGTAAACAGTGGTTTGGCTAACATTTCCACTTTTCTTTTATGTGATGATAGACTAACCTTTTCCCAGTCATCTGTTGCAATGTACAACTGTGTTATTTCCCCTATTTTACCTAAGAACATTAAGATGTGATTTCATCACACTAAGTTGCATTATGGAAAGAAGTATTGGACTGTAATACACACTTTTTCTTTTTATTATAAAGTGCCTGTCCCTGAATGATTTAATCTATGGTATGTGTGTGTGTGCGTGTGCATGTGTGTGTGCATGTGCATATTTCTGCTTTAAGTCATGATATATTATTTGTCATACATCAGAGTTGTCACTTTCAGGATGGATTTACAGACTTCTCAGAACTGATTATCATTACTTTTTGAACAAGAATTCTCTCCTGTGCTTTTTTTAAACTTAGGATTCATTTTGGTTATTTTAATTTGCTCAAAAAATCTTTATATAATGTATTTGGTGTCTGGGTACCATCAACTGTTTTGACTTGACATTTTCCCAAAAGTTCAAATATCAGTAGGAGGGTTCTTTTTTTTTTTAAATCATTCCTCTTCTCTCAAAGACTACAAAACGCAATTGCACTTTGTAAAATTTTCCCCAAAGAGGAGAACAGTGGTATCTGGAGAATCCTGAAATAATTCCTTCTGTGATGTTGATGATTAAACCAACTGCTCGTGAAACGCTCACAAAGGCTCTGCAGTTATCCTGACTTCAATTCACAAGTGTACGGTGCCTCATCAACAAGAGCAGTTGCATACCAACAACTGACTTAGTCTAAATATGAGAAACTCTAGAAAAAAGTTTTATCTACCAGGTGGTTCCAATGCAAATCTCAGGTCAAGACAATTTGATGCTGGTGCATTTTGGTTATGATTTCATCCTTCCCCCACATCTCTACCAACAATTCTATTTTCATCAACATCAGATTTTTCAATGCCATGTTTTCCTGCACTGCGGTTGGCTTTCCAGCAAGTACCCAATAAGTATTTGTTAAATGAATAATTCACATACCTGGATAGCTAAAGGACTTACAGCATTTTAACCCTACACTTGCAGATGATATTTAAAATTATTTTATTCTAACTTAATTTTTTAAAAAATTTTAGTCACCGTGCCATACATTTAGAAGGCTGTTCACAATCAGGTTTCAGTCTCAAAATGTTCCAACACCCATCCTTCCACGGGTGCACATTTCCCATTACTAATGTGCCCCTTTACATTCCTGCCTTCCCCCCAAGCCCCCCACTACTTAGCCTCTCTCTATGGCAGGCCCTTTCCTTCTTTCTACCTCTATCCCATTGGGTATTATGGTCTGCAGTACAGATACCGAGAGGTTACCATGTTTATTCCCTTGCCTATTCTGCATGCAGTTCTTATACCGTGGTCGTTTACCCCTATCCTTGTCATAGTAGTTCCTTCCCTATTGCAACTAACTGCCTTTTATCCGAGAGGTTGAAGCAGGCTTCCAACCATGGACCGAACCTCCTAACCCTTTTGTCTACTGTCCTTAGATATTGATTTCATATTTTGTTTTTTATATTCCAAAAATGACTACAATCATTCAGTTTCTGTCCCTCTCCTTCTGACTCATGTCACTCAGCATGATACTTTTCATGTCCATTTATTTATTAGCAAATTTCATGACTTCACTCTTCCTAAGAGTTGCATAGTATTCCATTGTGTAGATATAACATAGTTTCGTTAGCCAGTCTTCTGTTCTTGGGTACTCAAGTTGTTTCCAGGCTCTGGCTATTGTGAATAGTGCTGCTATGAACATAGAAGTGCAGATGGTGTTTCTGCTCTGGGCTGTTTTTGTTCTTCCAGGGTATATTCTCAGGAGTGATATTGCTGGGTTAAATGGGAGCTCAGTTTACAGCTTTGAGGGATGCCCATATTGTTTTCCCAAAAGGCAGGACCAGATGACATTCCCACCAACAATGAAGAAGAATCCTTTTCTCCCCTTATCCATAACAGCACTGGGTTGTTCTTGTTCTTTTATGTATGTATTCCAGACTCTGGTGTGAGATGATATCTCATTGCTGTTTTGATTTCCATCTCCTGATAATTACCTATGTAGAGCATTTTCTCATGTGTCTTTTGTCCATTTGTATTTTTTCTTTGAGAAAATTTCTATTCATTTCTTCTTCCCATTTTTTGATGTGGTTGGTTGGTGGATGACATATCCTAGTTAGCTTGGGATCTTTGCTGTTTAAACTACTTATAGTTTAAGATATTTACATGTCTTTAAGCCAAGGTTCATGCCAATGAGATCTTTCTTTTATGTAGACACTGATGGAAGGTGTGGCAATTATAGGAGTCATTTTGATTCTGAATTAATAACTTTTGAAATGTTCTTATAACCTCTCCTATGATTTCAATGCTACCTAGATTGGGCACAATTTTTTTTTTTTTTGCTTTTTGGGTCACACCCGGCAATGCTCAGGGGTTTCTCCTGGCTCTGCACTCAGGAATTACTCCTGGCGGTGCTCAGGGGACCATATGGAATGCCAGGGATCGAACCCAGGCCGGCATGGGCCGGCCAGCAGTGGCAAACGCCCTACCCACTGGGCTATCGCTCCGGCCTGGGCACAATTCTTTTAATGCCACTGGCCCCAGCATGGGACAATTAGAATTTACCTGGAGACCACCATTCTGGCTATGTTGAGACTACAGTTTAAGATCGAAGGAGGGATCATGATAGTTTTCCCTCAAGTAAGGGAGCATAACCCTTTAAGTCAAAAGAGGACAAGACACTCAGAATTACCCTGGTGTAGAAAATAAGAAGGACCCTGTGGGTACTATCTAGATTGCATAAAGTCTATGACATTATTATGTGATTTTCCCCCACGAATATACATCCATAAAGATGTATTTCTTTTTACCAGCCTTCTCTCTTGCCAGTGTTTTGTCATAAGGGATAAACTTGGAGGAAGGGACCCGGCCCTGGCATAATCATTTGTTTGGACCTGAAACAAGTGGCACCACCCGACATCTACACCTAAAAACTGATTCTTGATCTTTGTTGACACTACCCTCTCTGAAGAAAGGATTATGGCTTTTGGGGTATATAAAGGGAACTGACTTGATGTAGGATCATCCACTTTGGTGGGAGACCTGGGCCAAGTGCATGGTCAGGGTCTGACTAAGAGCTAGAGGTTGGGGAATCCCACTTTGGATTGTAGTAGAGAGCTTGTTTTATTATTTGTATTTAGTAAAGGCTTTTGAAACTGAGCTGAACTTGTTTGTCCATCTGACTCCGGTCCTTGAGATAAAGGAACTCGTTCTTCAATACTGTTGGGGAAAGCCTGCCGCTTCCTAACAGTTTCTTTTTCTTGTAAAGGTCTTATATGTTTTGGATATAAACCCTTTATCAGATGAGTATCACCTATTGTATCACTTGTCTTCCCATTGTTCATCAATTTGTTTGAGTGGGCACCAGTAACATCTCCATTCATTGGGAATGAGGTTCATTATTGTTAACTGATTTTGGCATATTGAATACACCATAGGTAGCTTGCCAGGCTCTGCTGTGGTTCTGAATTTATCCCGGGGACACAGTCTGCTCTCAGGCTAGCAGCATTCTCATCTCCTTCCTTTCCTCCTCCTCAGTGGATAGTGTAATTTGAACCAGGACAGGTCTTCAGGGCCATTGAGTACTGGGCTTGAAATCGGCTTTCTCTTGGGTGGGGCTCTGATGAGCTGTAGAGTCTGGACATTGAAAATGGATGCCATTTTGGTGTGGGGGTTTCCTCTGGCATCTTATGAGGCTCTACTGGGGTGGCAGGGCAGGGGACAGAACCCACCCTCCCTCCTGGATGCCTCATGATCAGCAGAGCATGGGAAGAACTGGTAGCAGCTCTGCCCTGTGTGTCAGTGTCTCTGGATCACAGCTGACAGCCCCAGAGCAGTTTGTGGGCAGGTCCACCAGGCCTCCTGACAACCTTTAAGTAGCTGTATTGCAAATCATAAGGCCCAAAGAGAGGAGGGAGGCAGGGAGGGAGGGAGGGAGGAGAGAGAAGGAGAGAGGGAGAGAGAGAGAGAGTTAGGCAAGCAGATGAGTATTGGGTAAATATCCTTGTCCAACCTGTGGGCTGTTTTTGTATCTTGGTCAATGTTTCTTTGAGAAGCAGAAGCTTCTTAGTTTTGTGCAGTCCTATTTGTTTACTTCCACATGCACGGTCAGTGGTGTTGCATCTTTGAAGATGCCTTTAGCTTCAATTTCATGGAGAATTATGCCCATGTTTTCCTCATATGCATTATGGATTCAGGTCTGATATTGAGGCTTTTAATCCATTTTGATTTGACTTTTTTGCCTGGCATTAGACAGAGGTCTGAGTTCATTTTCTTGCATGTAGCTGTCCAGTTTTCCCAGCACCATTTGTTGAAGAGGCTTTCCTTGCTCTACTTCACGTTTCTTGCTTCTTTATCAAAGATTAGCTGATCATATGAAAGGATCAGTATTAGAATATTGGATTCTGTTCCATTGGCCTGTTGCTCTGTCTTTATTCCAATACCATGATGTTTTAATTACTATTCCTTTTAGTACAGCTTGAAGTTAGGGAAAGTGATGCCTCCCATTTACTTTTCCCAAAGATTGCTTTAGCTATTCATGGGCATTTGTTGTTCCATATGAATTTCAGGAGTGTTTGGTCTGTTTCTTAGAAAAATGTCATGGGTATGCTTATAGGTACTGCATTGAATCTATATAATGCTTTGGGGGGTATTGCCATTTTGACAATGTTGATACTCCTGATCCATGAACAGGAGATGTGTTTCCATTTTCTCATGACCTCTTTTACTTCTTGGAGTACGTTTTGTATTTTTCTTTATACAGGTTCTTCACTTCATTGGTTAAATCGATTCCCAGATTTTCCAAGGCACTATTGTGAATGGGTTGTTTTTAGAATCTCTCACTCTTTTCTTTGAATATAGGAAAGCCATAGACTTTTTGGTATTGATAGCATACCAGGTAGGGCCTTGCAAATAGCTGACCCAGGTTTGATCCCTGGCATGCCATTTGGTCTCCTGAACATTACGAGGGAGTGGATTCCTGAGTGCAGATGACATTTTTTTACCTCACAGAAAGCTCTAATTTCTTATCAGTAGACCTCAGACCCTTCAGAAAAGATAGTACAGTGATTCTTGTGTCAACAACACTTAATTATCACAGAGAACCACTATAAATTTATATTCCTGTAATGTATAGTCTACATTTTTTATTTGTATGTAGGTGGAATTAGAATTAAAATAATGGAATAATGCTTACAAACCTTTCTAGACTTGGTTTTGAAAAAGATCCTGTAAATCTGTATTCATTATCATAAGAAAATGTTGATTTTATTTTGATGCAAACTAAGCTATAAAACAATATGAATGAATGGTTTTGCCCTATAGAACATAAAATACTAAATTGATATTACAGATTTATGTAAATAAGACAAGCACTTCTATTTTCACTTTGCTTCTTTATTTGGTATGCTAGGTCATTCAGTTGATTTCTGAGAATATAAGCAGTGGAGGCAAAATTGATCCCAATAATATATTTATCCCAATTATCATTTATTTTTTCCTGTCATATTTTATTGATATATTTTATATTATCTGCATATTTCTTATTAAACATGGCACTCATTTCTTGCTTTATTGAGTATCTATCTATAAAGTCTTTAAATTATTATTTTTTGTCCTATTGTCTTTGTGCTTCCAGCTTTTCCAGTTTGATTTGGTACTGGAGTTCCATATTTACAATTGGTGAATCTTGATGAGTTTAAGTAAAAAACATTAAAATTAATCGACTCCAGGGGTGTTAGGGAGGTCTTTGTCAACTGGTGGGTTTTCTCAAAAGAAAATGGCAAATGTCAGCTAAATGCCATAAAAAGATAGAAATTTTTCCTCATTCAAAATTCTCCAAAATATGGGGCTGGAGACATAGCACAGCGCTAGGGTTCTTGGCCCACATGCACACTGTCAACCCTGGTTTGATCCCTGGCATCCCATATGGTTCCTTGTGTACTTTCTGAGCACAGAGATAGGATTAACCCCTAGGCATCTCTAACTGTGACTGAAAAAAACAAAAAATGGAAGGAAAACATTCTTAAATTTCTTGCTAAGGTAATGGAATGGGGCTGTGTGGAGAAGGGCAGATTAGGAGTTTATGTCTTTTTTGGGGGTCATACCTGGGGATGCTCAGGGGTTGCTCCTGGCTCTGCACTCAGGATTCACTCCTAGCAGTACTCAGGGGACCATATGGGATGTCAGGGATCGAACCTGGGTTGGCTGTGTGCAAGGCAAATGCCTACCCACTGTGCTGTTGCTACAGCCCCGAGAGTCTAATTCTATACAGGAATACTTCACACTTGCTATTTAATCTGCATGTTTTACTTTTTCCTTTCTGCTCTTGCTAGATACCAGTGATCAACAATATACCATGCAATTAAATCTAGAGATCCTTTCATTTAAGAGCTCTAGGAAAGTATCTCAAATTTTCTAGTTGGAGTGACTAGAAATTCAATTCTTGGTTATAGAACCAACCTCTGAGAATGTAATAAATAACTCACAGCATATGAACATTATGTATAAGAGATATATTTAATTCATATGTTTTATATGTCAAGTATAGAAAGTGTTAAGATGTAAATTTGAAATAATTTTAAACTACATTTTAGGTATATTTAATTTACATAAAGAGATACTTTTATTTATTTACTGACTAGTTATTACATGGACACAAATAAATAATGTTTTTTTCTGTTTGCTTTTGAGAATCATTTTTGACAGTGTTTGGGGGGCTATATGTGGTCCTGGAGAATCAAACCTTGGTTGGTTGTGTGCAAGACGAACATCTTAATCACTTTACTACCTTTCTGGTCCCCTAAAATAATGTTTTATCATAATATTAAGCAATATTCTTTACTGAGAGTATTAATAATTTGTGTATTCATATAAATAATTCTATATGATATAATGTAATAATAATAATTAAAACAAATTATGAATATTTGTTTATAAAATTAGCAAGTTAATCTAATTTTATTAGCTGTTTATACTCTAGTTAATGTGATGAGAATGGAACCCAGGACATCACTCTTGTGAGGTAATATATTATGCTACTAAAGCAAAATGATTAAGTTTAATTATGTTCTCTTATAAATTATATTACTTAGTATTATAGGAAGTTACTGGTACTAACTTTCTATAATACTAAGTAATATAATTTACTTAGTGCCTGCTCAAGCAAATTGATGATCAATGGGAAAACAAGTGATACAAGTGATAGAAGTGATTATAGGAAGTAAGTAGGCCTGGAGAGATAGTAAGTAAGTAGGCCTGGAGAAATAGTATATAGGGATTTAGGCACTTGTCTTGCATGTGGTAGACTCTAATTAGATTTTTTGACTCTACATATGGTCCCCAAGTACCACCAGGAATAAACCCTGAGCACTATAGAATGTGGCCCCAAACCAAATAAAATAATAAAAATAAAATATCTGCTGTGTAATATTACACTGAAGTAGCAGGAGATTTGGTGGAAATGGAACGCTCTTTTCACCTTGTCTCTCACCCTACCCCATGCTCTCAGTGGGAATCAATTTTAAGAACTGGTATTAGAATTCTATAGCTATACATCCTTCTGGCTTTTATTTCTGTTTAATTATTTTAATCTCTATTAGCATGTTTACTAGAGCAAAGGATGGAACAGATTAGGATACTGCATTTTCGATGCATATAATTTATTTGAATATTGGAATGGATTTGGTGGAAGGTAAAGAACTGTGCCTAACTTGAATTTTTTAATCAATTATAATGAGCTAACATTTTCCCAGTTATAAGGAACTGGTTATCACACAAGTTGTTTTAATGGATCGTAACACTGGATATAAGGCTTTAAGAAAGATATTCTTAGAGTTTCTTTGAATTCTGTGCTAGGAGAGAGCCGCTTGGGAGAATGGGAATGAACTGAAGAATCTAAACTGCTGCCAGAATGAAAGACTGAGCTTTGACAAACATTCACATAATTTTTAATGAACTGATTTCTATGACTTATTTTAAGATATATATGTAGGGGAAATAAAAAGCATGACAGGAAATAGATGGGAAGGAGTGAAACAAGATTCTTCCCCCTTATTATGACTGACAAAGAAAAGATAATAGCCAAAAAGCAGATGGAGTTTATTAACAGCAGAGATAATGATAATGGGACTAGCTCACAAATAGAGAAGTAGATAAAAGTTTTTTAAAAGTTTAATAGTCAGAAGAAATAGGCATCATAATAACGTATCATATCTAAAATAATGGAGGTATTGCTGTTTGAACTCTTCCACTGCCAAGAGTAATAAAGAAGATCACTAATGAATAATAAAAAATTGCAAACATGGCTACTAAAATGTAGATAAGTCACAGTTTATACTTTGAAAATTTGAACTTAGATATATCAGTACACCTGGCCGGCATGCATCCTCTGGGGTAATACGAGAATCAGCTAATAGGCTTACCGAACTACTTATGAAGCATGATTTTTATGTTAACTGTGCTGATGAATATCAACTAAATATCTAAATGCATAGACCTCTTGACCTGTCAGTTTTCTTTTTCTGTTTTTGGTTGAGATTCTGTGATTTACAGTACTGTTAATGATGGTTTCTCGTATGTAATTCCAACACCACACATTGTACCAGTGCACCCTCAGAAGCTGTTAATTTAAAAAAAAGATAGAAAGAAAATTGGAATAACAAATATTGGAAGGTTCTAGGGGTTTATTCTTTATTTTGACCCTGTATCTCATTAAGCTTAGTGCAGCACTCATCAGGCATAATTTCTTTCTTAATGTAAATTGAAGCTAAGAAAATGTAACCACATTTGCAATCTCAATTCCACTTCACCTCATTTGCAAAAAAAAATGGTGGGGAGGTGTTCATTAATATATTGTTTTCTCCTGAACAATGTGAGTTTAAACTGCATATGTCCCAGTTATAGCTGTATTTTCCTGATATGAGCTTGAACTATTGATTAATATATTATTATACTACAAGTGTATTCAGTATCTAATAATTTTCTTAAATTACTTCTCTGTAGCCTTTCTTTCTTTCTTTCTTTCTTTCTTTCTTTTCTTTCTTTCTTTCTTTCTTTCTTTCTTTCTTTCTTTCTTTCTTTCTTTCTTTCTTTCTTTCTTTCTTTCTTTCTTTCTTTCTTTCTTTCTTTCTTTCTTTCTCCTTCCTTCCTTCCTTCTTTCTTCCTTCCTTTCCTTTCTTCTTTCTTTCCTTCCTTTCCTTCCTTCCTTCCTTTCTTTCCTTTCCTTCCTTTCTTTCTTCCTTCCTTCTTCCTTCCTTTCCTTCCTTCTTCCTTCCTTTTCCTTCCTTCCTTCCTTCCTTCCTTCCTTCCTTCCTTCCTTCCTTCCTTTCTTTCTTTCCTTCCTTCTTTCTTTCCTTTCTTTCTTTCTTTCTTTCTTTTCTTTCTTTCTTTCTTTCTTTTTCTTTCTTTCTTTCTTTTTCTTTCCTTCCTTTCTTTCTTTCTTTCTTTCTTTCTTCCTTCTTTCTTTCCTTTCTTTTTTGCTTAATTTGGGTCACACCCGGTGACCTCATCAGGCACACCCCTGAGCAATGCTTAGGAGTTATTTCCTGGCTCTTTGCTCAGGAATTACTCCTGGTGGTGCTAGGGGACCATATGGGATGCCAAGGATCAATCCCGGGTCGACCACGTGCAAGGCAAATGCCCTACTCACTGTGCTATCACTCCGGCACCTTCTATAGCTTTCTTTATTGTATGGATATAGTCTATAATAGACAAAACATATACAAATGTTGATAATTATTTTATGAGTTGTGTAAAGCTCTGGGAAATAAAAGATTATTCATAAGTTTGGGGAGGTAGTCAATATGCATTTCTGATTGGGTTGGAAAAATCAGCGGTATGACCCTTGTAATGTTCAAAGGCCAACTGTTATAGTTGCTAATAGTCTAGAAATCATGTCATGATGGAAATATCCACTGATTGTGGTAAAAATTCATCAAAATGCCTATTAATTTTTGAATGCTATTCATAGTTTATCAAAAATGAGAAATAAATTAGTTTACTAATGTTCAATTTACTGTTGACATGGGCATTCTTATTTCTGCAAGAGAATAGATATTGGTAGGTGCTTGACAAGCTGTTTGCTATCAGCATTCTACAAACATTCACAGCTTATATTGGCATAAGTGGTTTCTGTGCATTATTTATTATTTTTGCATTTCAATATTTATGTGAAAAGTGTTTTTAAAAGATTACTGCAAAGACATAAATAAGATGCAATAATAAGGACAGTTAAGGGCAGGCAAGCACCCAAAATATGGTGAGCTGACATTTTGCTCATCCTTAATATGAGCTCATGTTTAGGTAATTCAGAGGTAAACTAATAACAATATAATCACATGACTATTGGAAACATACTTTTAAATCGTCTAAATGGTGTTTTTTGGCATGCAGAGTTGTACTCCCAGCCAAGGCATTATCTATTGAGAGTGTGAAGTCATGATCATTCACAGAATGCTTCTAAGTAGGTTTTTAAAAAACTTTATTTCATTTCTTACGTTCTCTGACTTTGGTACACATATACATATATTAAAAATTATATTTGGGAAATGCTTGCAAGATGTAATGATGTCCTACATAATTAAAAATACTAGGTATGTGAGAGTGTAGATTAAAAGAGACCTTGCAATGCTTCTCTAAAAGCCTTCTGCAATGCTTGGGTGTGCTCGTTACTTGCATGTCACAATGAGTATTAATTCTATGATAAAGACACACTTGTAATGCTAAATTATTTTTATTCTTATGAGTTTTACTATAAGTTAATCATTATTTTTCTTATCTTTTATGGTGTAGAAATAAATGAATGGCAATTATGTAAGAAAGTAATAATTATTTTAAATTCACTAGAGCAAGGCCATCAGACTCCATTTTTGCTTATGACAAAGACTTAAAGGATGGCAGAGGAATTGTTCTTGCTGGAGCAGCAGAAAAGTTTTACGTATGCCCTGATTGGAGACTCCTGGTCTGGAGAAGTTGTAGATGAAGTTAATATAAATGGGCATTCTACATGGTTAACCAATGATTGATCTAAGTTGAAAGTAAGGAGTAAAATGAGGGAAACTGGCTATCAATCAAATAGTCCAGTCACTTTTGATGGTTACAGAAACTATACCCCCTGGATTATTACTAGCGGTATCAATCTAATTTTCTGTAATTTGTATAGCGTGTTTGTTTGCTGTGCTGCTTTTTATAAGCCATACAAATTTGACTTCCTGGAAGATTTCTGAAGATTTTAATCAAAGTTTTATTATTATATATGGTTGGTCACTGTCTATTTTTGTGTTTAGTTTCTTTCTTTTCATTTTTGTTTTTTGGGTCACGTTTGGTAGTGTTCAAGGCTTACTCTGGACTCTGTGCCCTGGGATCACTTCTGGTGGTGGTTGGGGACCGTCAGGGGTGCCAGGGATTGAAACTAGAACAGCCACATAAAAAACAAACACCCCTTTCTCTGCTATTTTCTTATACATAAGAAACAGGTCCCTAGTTTCTTATATAATCATATGATGTTCTTTCTACCACTAGCCTTAAAAATGCTTTGGTGGTGGGAGTGTCAGAGAAACAGTAGAGGAGCTCAGATGTTTGCTTTCCATGCAACAGTTTCTGGATTTCTGCCAGGTAGTTTCAAAACTCATACACAACCCTCACCCCCAAAACAATAACAAAATTGCTTCTGGATATTTTATTAATAATTTCTGTTTTATCAATTTATTTATTTATTTTTGACTTTTGGTTCACATCTGGAGATGTTCAGGGTTACTCCTGACTCTGCAATCAGGAATTACTCCTGTTGGTGCTCAGGGGACCATATGGGATGCTGGAGTTCAAACCCAGGTAGGCCATGTGCAAGGTAAATTCCCTACTGGATATACTATTTCTCCAGCCCCTGTTTTAGAAATTTACTAAAATTTGTATAAAAGTATGTGAAATAATGAAAAATGAAAGAATCCTTCTCTTTCCCCTTCCTAAATAAGAAACATTAGTGTTGAAAGTATTAATCTGGGCTTTTTGTTTTGTTTTGGGGGTCCACCCCCCATTGTGTTCAGGATCTATTCCTGGCTTTGGGATCACTCCTATTGGGGCTCACGGAATCACTGGGTGCAGGGCATTAAAACAGGGTCAGCCACATGCATGGCAAATTCTTTGCCTACTGTACTATCTCTACAGAACCATCAAGCTTGGTACATCTTGACATAAGTCAGTTCTTTATTATCTTGGAAAAAATAGATCCACAGTATCTAAAAATTTAGGAGGAATGATGGACTTTTCTCCACAGTCTCTAGGATCTTTCTAATGCTGGCCATAAGTATAAAACTACTGCATAAAAAGGAACCCAGTAAGTCTACCTGAAACACCCAACTTAAACTTCAAACATTTCCTTCCAAGAGTCAGATTTTTAGCTTCTTATAATACATATATTAAATTGAGATGAAAATTGTATTATTAGAGAAAAAATCATTTATAATACTAAAAAATTGTGCTTCATCAATCAGTGTTCAGTTGCTGTTCCTGACTCATTGTTCAGGGACTGTGCTACCCAGGGATTGAACCCTGAACCTCCTGCATGAAAAATCATGTTCTCTAACTCTAAGTGACCTTTCTGGCTAACACAAACTGCTATTTAGCTTTTATTTGAGACACTATGATTTGTAATACCATTAATGATAGGGTTAATCATGCACACAGTGCTCCAACACTACCCCCTCTCTTCACTGAAGTCTACTTTCCTCCACCATTGTCCCAATGACACACCCCCACCATAAGCTTAGTTTTGTAGAACAGTGCTCATGTTATGTTGCCCTTAGCCATTTGTTATTCCCTCACTATGTTTCTTTAAATTCTATCACTGTATCACTGTATCAATGTATTCCCATTGTTCATTGATTTGCTCGAGTGGGCACTAGTAACATCTCCATTAGTCCCGTCACAAGCAAGTGTAACCCAAGGGCATCTGCTTGCTCCAGGGACAGGAGGAGCCCGAAACCATTCTTCAGGTCATGGAACTAAGGTTCATAATTGTACTAGTTTTTGGCATAACAAGTAAATAAAACACGGGTAGCTTGCCAGGCTTTGCCGTGTAGGTGGGTATAGTTTCAGTAGAAGGCTCTCATGAGAGAAAATTTTGTACCCATCCCGTTTTTTCTTGACTAAAAACTCAATACAATAAATACTCTCTGGATCCATTCACATAGCAGCATTGCACAATTTTATCTTTTCTTCTAGCCAAATTGGTATTCTATTGTGTATATGCATCATAATTTCTTATTACAGTCATCTGTTCTTGGACACTGGGTTATTTTCAGATTTTGGCTATTGTGAATAGTGCTATAATGAGCCTAGGATTGCAAATGTCTGTTTTGGAATTTATTTTTTTGACTCCTGGGTACATAGAAGTGGAATTGTTGGGTCATAGAGAAGCTTAAATCCTAAATTTGTTGAGAAGTTTTCATATTATTTTTAAAGAGTTTGTGAAACAGTTGACTTTTCCACTAGCAGTGGTAAAGGGATTTCTCAGTTTCCCCTCTTCTTCCCCCATATCCACAACAACATTGGTTGTTCTTGTTCTTTTACTGTGTGTTGTTCTCACTGGTACAAGGAAATATCTCATTATTGTTTTGATTTGTAGTTCCCTGATGATAAATGTTGAAGATCACATTTTTACCTGTTCTCCCTTTTCATAAACCTATTGTCCATTTGTACGTCTTTAAGAAAGTGCCTGTTCAGCTCTTCTCTTTTGATGGGTCTGCTTTTTTTTTTTTTGTAAAATTCTATCCAGGGATTTATGTATTTTGTCAGATTGTTGAAACTCTTTGTCAGAAGAATGGTTGGAAAATATTTTCTCTCTCAATCTGTAGTGTGTTTCTTCATTCTGTTCAATTCTTTAGCTGAATAGGAAACTCTTAATTTGCAATAGTCCCATATTAAAATTATTTTTTCTGAGCTGTGGTAGTCTGGGGTGATATGCTACATCTAATTGTACTTATGGACAATCCTTGACAATGTTCCAAGGGATCCTGTACAGTGCTGGGGATATGAAACAGGGGTTGGTGGAGTGCAAAGTAAGATTTTTATCCCTTTATACTATCTCAATCATATACTAAAATAAATATTTAACAGACTGCAAATTATCATCTAAGCAAGTTTTATAAGCGATATTTATTGTGTCTAAATATACTAAAAGCTTTGGTCATATTTGCTCATGATAGGAAATTTAGAATAAACAAAAGTAAAAGAGGTACCCTCCCCTGGGGTATGGCTGGCCTGGAGGACGCGTGGGGAGGTGGTAGAGCCCAGGCCCCGGCAGAAGGTAGAAAATACAGTCTTCAGATTTCTGAGCAGAAGTGGAAGTAAAAAGAAGAAAGGGCCCACATAAATAACCTGAGAACAAAGTTGAAGACATTAGAAAAAGACCAACAAAAGGAGCCCAACGCAGGGAAGAAAAAAAAGGAAATAATAAAACTTAGAGAGGAAATCAATGAGTTGGAAAACTAAAAAAAAATCCAAAAGATTAATGAAATAGAGTTGGTTCTTTGAAAAAAATAAACAAGATTGACAAACTATTGGCAAGACTTGTAAGGACAGGGAAAGAGAAAACATCATCAGAGATTACTTTGAGAGCCTGTATGCGGTGAAACATGAGAATCTAGAAGAAATGGATAAATTCCTGAAGTCCTATAACCTCCCATGGCTGAAACAAGAAGACCTGCAATACCTGAATAAGCCTATCACCATTGAGGAAATTGAAACAGTAATTAAAAGTCTGCCCAAACACAAAATCCCAGGTCCAGATGGATTCACTAGTGAACTCTACCTCCTTAAACCTTTAAGGAGGACCTACTGCCAATCCTTTTCAAGCTCTTCCATAAAATAGAAGAAACAGAAACACTCTCAAACAGCTTTTACGAGGCACATATAACCCTGATATCCAAAGCAGAGAGAGACAACACAAAGAAAGAAAATCTCCCTGATGAACACGGATGCTAAGATCTTCAAAAAAATACTAGCAAACAGAATCCAAAAGACTCACTCATCAAGAAGATTATACATCACGACCAAGAAGAATACATGCTGGGAATGCAAGGATGGTTCAACATTCGCAAGTCAATCAACATAATACATCATATCAATAAAAGAAAAAAAAAAAACCATATGATCCTATAAATAGACACAGAGAAAGCATTTGACAAGATCCAGCACCCATTCACTCAAGTGAGAGAAGGAATCGAGAGTCCTGACCTCCGTAACTGTTCCAGAGTCAGGGATGCTGTCTCATTTGCCAAGGCATCGAAAATCAGATGGGCTGGACATGTAATGTGATTTGGAGATGACCACTGGACTAGAGCCATTACCGACTGGATCCCACGGGATGTCAAAAGATCACGTGGCGCCCACCTACAAGATGGTGAGACTTCTTCGTTAAGACCATGAACGGACAGTTTGAGGCTCTTCGTATTCCTGAAACAACCAGATGTCATTGGGCTACACTGGCACATGATAGGGTCAATGGAAATGTTACTGGCACCCACTTGAGGAAATCGATGTAAATCAGGGTGTCTAGTGATCTAGTGATCTAGTGATAGTACTGGAAGTACTTGCCATAGCAATCAGAGAAAGAAAAGGACATCAAGGGCATCCAGATAGGCAAGGAAGAAGTCAAGCTATTACTATTCACAGATGACATGATATTATACCTAGAGAACCCTAAACTCTCCACCAAAAAACTCCTAGAAACAATAGACGCATATAGTAGAGTGGCAGGATACGAAATCAACACTCAAAAAGTCGATGGCTTTCCTATATACAAATAATGAAAGAGAAGAAAGGGATATTAAGGAAACGATTCCATTTACAATTGTGCCACAGAAAATCAAATATCTAGGAATCAGCTTAACCAAGTGTGCAAAGGACCTGTACAAAGAAAACTACAAGACACTGCTCCAGGAGATAAAAAGAGGACACTAGGAAAAGGAAAGACATTCTCTGCTCATGGATGGGGAGAATCAACATTGTCAAAATGGTAATACTCCCTAGAGCTCTGTACAGATTCAATGCAGTCCCTATAAGGATATCCCATGGAATTCTTCAAAGAAATTGACCAAGTACTCCTGAAATTTGTATGGAACAATAAACCCGCCAAGGACAGCTAAAGCAATGCTCTGGAAAAAGAGGATGGGACGCATCACCTTTCCCAACTTCAAACTGTACTACAAGGCAGTAGTAATTAAAACAGCATGCTATTGGAATGAAAACAGACCTGTGGACCTATGGAATAGAATTGAGTATCCTGACACTCAACTTCAAACACATGATCATTTAATCTTTTGATAGAGGTGCAAAGAGTCCAAAATGGAGTAAGGAAAGCCTCTTCAACAATTAGTGTGGGGAAAACTGGCAGCAACATGTAAAAAAATGAATTTGGACCTGTGTCTAACACCATGCACAAAAATCAGATCAAAGTGGATTAAAGATCTCAATATCAGACTTGAATCCATAATGTACATTTAAGAAAATATAGGAAAAACCCTCCACGACATTGAAGCTAAAGGCATCTTCAAAGGTGAAACATCACTAACAAAGCAACTAGAAGAAAAGATAAACATATGGGACTACATGAAACTAAAAAGCTTCTGCACCTCAAAAGAAACAGTGACTAAGATACAAAGGCAGTCCACTGAATGGGGAAAGAATATTCACCCAATACCCATCTGATAAGGGGTTAATATCCAGGATATATCAGGCACTGGTAGAACTTTACAAGAAGAAAACAAACAACCCCATCAAAAAATGGGGAGAAGAAATGAACAGAAACTTCAACCAATGACAATTATAGACCTCATTCCCATGACCTGATGGAATGGTTTGAGGCTCTTTATGTTCCTGGAGCAAGCAGGTGCCCTTTGGCTCTCCTAGCATGAGACAGGACTTATGGAGAATGTTACTGGTGCCCATTCGGAGCAAATCGATGATGAATGGGAAGACAGTGATACAGTGATACTGGAAGATTATCATTTATATTCCTTGGCCTGCTTTCAATACTCAATTCTATTATCACGATCACTTGAATCCCGTTATTCATCGATTTGCTCGGCGGGCGCCAGTAACATTCCATTGGACCCTATCAGGTGCCAATGTGCCCAATGGCATCTGGTTGATTCAGGAATATGAAGAGCCTCAAACCGTTCCCTCAGGGTTTTAACAAGGAAGTCTGACCATCTTGTAGGTGGGCGGCCCATGATCTTTTGACATCCCGTGGGATCCAGTCGAACGGCTCTAGTCAGCGGTTGTCTCCAAATATTTTTACCATAAATATTCTACCCACCCCAATTCTATTATAGTGTTACTATTTCCAACTATTATTGTCAAACTAGCCTCTTCTCTACCTCTGCTGCCCCCTCCCCCCACACACATGTGGTAGAAGCCAACCATTGACAAGTCCTCCTGGTCCTCCTGTTTTCCCTGGCCTTCGATATTAGTCTCATTTTTTAAAGCCCATCAATTAATGCAGTCATTCTATATCTGTCCCTGTTCCTCTGACTCATTTCACTCAGCAATATCCTCTCTATGGATGCATTTATAGACAAATTTCATAACTTCATTCTTCTTAAGAGCAGCATAGTATATAATTTTATAGTTGTACCATAGTTCCTTTTTTCCAGTCTTTCAGTTCTGGGGCACTCGTTTCCAGGTTCTGGTTACTGTGAATAGTGCAGCAATAAACAGAATTGCAAATGGTGTTTCTGCTGTGTGTGTTTTTGGCCTTCAGGGAATATTCTCAGAAGTGATATCTCTGGGTCAAATGGAAGCTCAATTTCTAGTTTTTAGAGCAATGACCATATTTTTTTCCCCAAAAAAGTTTGGACCAGTCAGCATTCCCACTTTTGCTGTCATTTTTAATGCAAGTAGATCTTCATTCCTCAGGGTCATTGCCAGCTATCCTGAAATTTAAAGAGATGCTTAGAAGTCATTTAAGAATGGTGGATTTGGGGCCGGAGTAATAGTCCAGTGGGTAGGGTGTTTGCCTTGCACGCAGCCGAACTGGGTTCGATCCCTGGCATCCCATATGGTTCCCAAGCATGACCAGGAGTAGTTTATGAGTGCAGAGCCAGGACTTACCCCTGAGCATCGCTGGGTGGACCCAAAAAAGCAAAAAAAAAAAAAAAAAAAATGGTGAATTTTCTGTATTTGTGGGGGGTTGCCCCCAAAACATGTGTAAAGATTTCTGAACTACATAGCTTTTCATAGAATCATATTGATAACTATCCAAAGGTTTATCAATTACAGTTACTATTCTTCTCATAATTCTGAAATTACCTCATAACATCTTCTCAGAAAAGGGGAGTAATTATTGAAATCAGGGAGATGAGAATCAAAACAACATTGAGGCATCATCTCACACCACAAAGTCTGGCACACATCCGAAAGAGCAAGAACAAGTGCTGGTGTGGATGTGGGGGAGAAAGGGACTCTCATCCACTGGTGGGGGAAATGCCGACTGATCTAACCCTTTTGTCAAACAATATGGACATGCCTTCAAAAACTGGATATTGAGCTCCCATTTGACCCAGGAACAGCACTCCTGGGAATATACCTTGGAGACCCAAAAACACACAGAAGAAACATCATCTACACTTTTATTTTCATAGCACCACTAATCACATTAGCCAGAATCTGGAAACAAGCAGAGTGCCTGAGAACAGATGACTGGCTGACTAAAGAAACTATGGTACATCTACACAATGGTGCATATACACTATGCAGCTGTCAGGAAAAAATGAAATCATGAAATTTGGCTTGAAAATGGATGGACATGGAGATTATCATGCTGAGCGAAATTAGTCAGAAGGAAAAGGACAGATATAGAATGACTGCATTCATTAATGGGATATAAATATATTCAAGTGTTCTACTACTTGTCGGAAATATTAATGTCAGACTAGAACTAATGTACACAAAGGGATTTACATGATAATCCCTAAATGTCTGTAGGGCAAGCCACAATGTGTAAGAGGAGAGATTGAGATAGATAGATAGATAGATAGATGATAGATAGATAGGTAGATAGATAGATAGATAGATGATACATAGATAGATAGATAGATAGATAGATAGATAGATAGATAGATAGATAGATAGATAGATGATAGATAGAGAGAGGAGAGAGACAGAGAGAGAGAAGAGCTAAGAAGAGGAATAGTGCCTGTTATAGAGGCAGGCTGGTGAGAGGGAGGGAATTTGGAGCCATTGGTGGTGGGAATATTGCACTGGTGGAGGACGGTTGTTGGAATAATGTATTACTGAAACCCAATCATGAATATTTTTCTAATTGTGTATTGCACAGTGGTATTATAAAAAAGTTTAAAAATAAAGAGATAAAACGTTCCTATGGAGTATTGCATTCAGAAGATAGCAGTTTTCTGGCAATATATGATGAGGAAAATATCTGAAACCTAAACTAACCTAGGGGCATGAAGGTCTTTGACACAAAGACCCATCTCTGGTTCCATTGAGATGCCAAATTCCAGGCCTATGCACTGATGCATCATCAGAGGAGAGGGGACCCAGAGTGAACAAAGACTGAAATAGCAACTAAAATTTTTTTCACCAGAAGTTAATTTTTCTCCCCAGAAAATCCCTATTTATTCATAATTGCATAGAAAATTTGGAAAACTTGCAGAAGAGATGACAAATTTTTGACATTGACTTGTAAGATAGAAATTACATAATAACAAAAGCACAAGAGAGTTCTCTGGACATCACTATTTCTGATCAATGGCTGTCCTTTTTTTTCTGGGAAACAAGATAGGGAGAAAAAGAGAGTCAGGGAGTATTATCAAGGATGCCACAGGGTTGTTGAAAAGAAAAGAAAGCTCAGATGCAGAAGAAAGGAAGTTCAGTATTCAGGGACCTGTGTAAGGTTTTGTTCTTATTTCCTTGACTTGGTATTTGCCTTTTTGGTATTAGGGACTATTAACCCTGATATTGAAAATAGTCTAGATATTTGATAAGTCTTAGGTGTGACAAAAAACAAACAAAACCCCCAAAGCCTTCAGAGGTCCTTTTGGATCTGTGCATCAGAAAAGATCAAAATTTCTGAGATATACACTTCTGGAGTTTTCACAATCTATCCTTTCACATTCTTTTCATCAGTAGTTTGTTACTGAGACAAGAGTAGGGTGAATATTTGATCTACCAACTCACCTCTATCTTGTCCCACAGTCTGTATAAATTGTGTTTTAGTGATCTCTACTGCTGCAGATGAAAAGGAGAGTATCATGGGCAATAGCATGAATATGATTGATTAAACAACTTTCCATTATAGATTACTAGAAAGATTCTCTTTCCTCTTTCCCAATGATTTTATCCTACTCATTATGTACTAATGATTTCAACCTTGATTTTGTAAAAAGACATTGCACATCTTCTGTTCTGAGATTTTTATAAAACAAAACATTTTTTTTTTTCTTTTTGGGTCACACCTGGCAATGCTCAGGGGTTACTCTTGGCTCTTTGCTCAGGAATTACTCCTGGCAGTGCTCAGGGGACCATATGGGATACTGGGGATTGAACCCAGGTCGGCTGCTTGCAAGGCAAATGCCTTACCCGCTGTTCTAGTGCTCCAGCCCCTAAAACTTCTATATTAACAAACTACGAAAAGTGTCGTTGGTGGTGGGAGATGGGCACTGGTGGAGGGACGGGTGCTGGAACACTGGTATGACCAAAACCTAAACATGAACTTTTTAATTGTATATCTTTTTATTTGTATATCTCACGGTGGTATAATAAAATACTTTAAAAAAAAAGAAAAGTGTCCTACTAGAATCATTTCTTATTTTGCCAAGGAGATTCTAGAATGTTACACTAGTCTAATGATTATGAAAAAAGATGTCATTAGTATTCATGAATATTATCTCACAAACAAAAAAGTTTCCATTTCCAATCTTAAAAATGTAATTTGGATATTTTAATGATTATATCCCATTCCATCTATTGAATAATTTGCTAAATATTTCAAGCCATACCTAATATTCAGGTAGTCACTAATTAAATTATTTTAGTTATGAGATTGCTATTAGTATTAATGCAGTTTTCCTGAATTTATGATTAAGGTAGTATTTACATAAATAAAATGTTTTCTTTTAAAAGCAGGGGAAGGGCCGAGCGATAGCCCAGCGGGTAGGGCATTTGCCTTGCACGCTGGGTCGGCCCATGCCAGCCCGGGTTCGATCTCCAGCATCCCATATGGTCCCCGAGCACCGCCAGGAGAGTAATTCCTGAGTGCAGAGCCAGGAGTAACCCCTGAGCATTGCCGGGTGTGACCCAAAAAAGCAATAAATAAACAAACAAATAAATAAATAAATAAATAAATAAATAAATAAATAAAAAAAATAAAAGCAGGGGAATTTGTCCCAGGTACAAATGGTACTCAGGAACTGTTCCTGACTCTGTTCTCAGGGAGATCATACCTGGTGCCGGGGATCAAACTCAATTCAGTAAGCACCTTTCCCCTCTGTGCCATCTCAGACAAGATTCACTTCTTGACTTAAGACAGTTTCCCTGTGGTAAGAGCGCCAGGTATACCATATATCTGGACTGCAGCAGGGTGCAGTGGGCAGGGCACTTGTCTTGCGTGTGGGTTTGATCCCCAGCACTCCATACGGTCCCTTGAGCACTGCTAGGAGTGATCCTTGAGCAAAGAGGCAGAAGAAAGCCCTGAGCACTGCTAGGTATGGTCCAGAATACAAACAATACATCTTTGCAATGTGACAACCCCAAGTTAAAAAAAATCAACAAACAAAAAAAAAAAGCGGAAATGATAGTACAGAGGGTAAGGTGCTTTCCTTGCGTGCAGCCAACCTGGGTTCAGTCCCCCCAGTGCCATATATGGTCCCTTGAGTCCCACCTGGGACCCTGTGATTACTCATTGATCCCCGACAACTTCCAGATATGACTCTGAATCCCTCCCCTGCCAAGGAAAAAAAAAACAAAGGAAAAGACAAACTATGAACCGGAGCGATAGTAAAGTGGGTAAGATGTTTGCTGTGTATGTAGCTGACTTGGGTCCAATCCCTAGCATCCCATAACACCCAGCATTTCATGAGCACAGCCAGGAAATTAGTATTCATGAGTACTCATGAATATTATCTCTAAATAAAAATGATTATTTTAGTCATTTGTGACCTAAAAAATTAAAATCAAACCCAGGGGCCAGAGCGATAGTCCAGCAGGAAGGGCATTTACCTTGCACCTGTTGACTTGGGTTTGATCCCCAGCATCCCATATGGTCCCATAAGCACTGCCAGGAGTAATTCTTGAGTAACTCCAGTGCCAGGAGTAACCCTGAGCATTGCTGGGTGTGATACAAACAAACAAACAAACACCCAAAAATTACAAAGGAAAATAAATAATATGAATATAGCTCAAGACATACTCTAACAAAACAAAAACGGTATCAGAAAGGAGACATTGGTAAGGCTGGTGAGCCTGAGAGAGGTCTACATAGGTCGGTGTGTGTGTCTACAGAAGTCGGTGTGAAGAATTGTGAATGAATAAACAGGAACAAGTGAACAGGAACTGCTGAGCCCTGACTCTACTCCTTTTGAGTCACATCTGGCAATGCTCAGGGGATACTCCTGACTCTTTGCTCAGGAATCACTCCTGGTGCGGTGCTCGGGGGACCACATGGGATGCCAGGGATCGAACCCTAGTTGGCTGCATGCAAGGCAAATGCCCTACCCATTGTGCTATGGCTCCGGCCCCAGAATGTTTTTTTTCTTTTGGGGGAATTTTCTTCTCCAGTTTTACTCAAAGCCCGGATATTCATCTGTGGTCAGATCACTAGAGGTCAAAACTAGCCTCATTGTGAGGTGGCCCCTGACTTTGGGCTAGAGCCGCCTGCTGAGGGTTCACAGGGTCACACCTTCAGCCCCATTGCAAGGCGGCCCCAGACCAGGACTAGAGCTTCCTGACGAGGTTCACAGGGCCTCAGGTTCTGCTTTCTCAGCTCCCACAGGCTGATGGGGAGGA
>JAJIBD010034129.1:0-27891 GCA_021461705.1 Cryptotis parvus
GATGTTAGCAAGCTGACAAAAGACAATTCCAAATAATTTTACATTATAATACTTTTGGTCAGTTTGTTCTCAGATATACATTAAAAATAAAAACTCACACAGTCAACATAAAATGATTTATTTTTCACATTTACAAAGCTTCAGAATATATATGTACAGCTAAATAAAAATGATGCTCAATTCAGAACAGAATATATAAAAATATAAGATACTTTATAAAATACAAAAATTATGTCATCGAAGAAAAGCATTGAAGAAAGGTAGGTTTATTAGACGCCTGGGGCTTGCTTGGTATACTCTGGTTCAGGTTTAATCCCTGGCACTGCATATGTCCGTCTGAGTACTGCCAGGAATGATCCCTGAGCACAGAGCCAGGAGTAAGGCCCGAGAGTAATACTGACTATGGACCAAAAAAAACAAAAACTAGGGGCGGAGTGATAGCACAACAGGGAGGGCGTTTGCCTTACATGTGGCCAACCCGGGTTTAATCCCTGGCATCCCATATGGTCCCCGAGCATTGCCAGGAATAATTCCTGAGTACAGAGCCAGGAGTAATCCCTGAGCATCACTGGGTGTGACCAAAAACCCAAAACAAACAAACAACAACAAAAAAACCCCCTAAAACATATAAACCGCCTTGACCAAAAAAATAAATAAATAAATCTGTTAACAAAGACCAGCCCTAAACATCAGGGCAAAATTTCTTTTCTGTGCTTCCAAGTTGCCTGGCTTTCCTTTTCAGTGCTGGGCTGTGTCCACTGGAATCACTGGTCTCTGACAGATTATCAGGCACCTCTTCGTCATCAATCTAAAAAGGAGCAGAGAGTGCACTATGCAACAAGAGTCGCAGATGCAGGAAGGGAGAATATAGCATTCCACTATTTCCAAATATTTGTCACCTTTTGTGAGACGATATCGTCTCCATAAACATCTTCCCTCATGCTTTTGTTTCAATTATGAAATTTCTTTTCATAAATAACACATGACTACTCAACTGGATGTTCTAACTCAGCAAGAGTCAGAATGTGCTAAGCTCCATGTTACTGTAATCTGTATTATGCTACATGAGGAAATTCTGTCAACTTAAAACTGGCAAAGTGTTTTCTTCACCCTTTTGCAAAGAATGTTTCCATAAGAAACGTCAGTATTCCCCGTGTTCCTCACCCCTTCCTGTTTCTTAAATAGTGCTTCCAAATACAGTTCTAACTCAAGTGTTAAAAATCTTAGGAAAAAGTGGGGCTGGAGTGATAGCCCAACAGGTAGGGCATTTGCCTTGCGTGGCCGGCCCATGCCGCGGGTTTGATCCCGGCATCCCATATGGTCCCCCCCAGTACCGCCAGGAGTAATTCCTGAGTGCAGAGCCAGGAGAAACCCCTGAGCATTGCCGGGTGTGACACCCCCAAAAAAAAAAAAAAAACCTTAGGAAAAAGAATCTGAGTCATCTCTCATATCCCGAGTTTCCCCCTCCAGAATAAGAAAATCAACCAGATGCTGCCTGCCTGCCCCCTAGTGTCGCCAGCAGAGAGAGGACAACAGCTGGGACAGTACAGGTGATGGAGCCACTGGGTTATTTTACTGGAGTTATTTATGACGTTACAACAGGAGAAAAAGAAGTCGTACATGCATTTGAAAATAAAAGTACTTATACATACACAGATACATGCACATTTAATTAACAGGAGGGCCAGAGTGATAGTCCAGCGGGAGGACATTTGCCTTGAACATGGCTGACTTGGGTTCGATTTCCCACATCCCATTCGATCCCACCAAGAGTAATTCCTGAGTGCAGAGCCAGGAGTAACCCTGAACATCGCCAGGTGTGACCCCCTCCCCCAAAAAAAATAAACAACAGGAGAAAAACTAGAGCTGTACTAACATACCTTCTGTCTTGCGTGCTTCTCCGTCCACTGCCTGGCATTCTTGAGGAAGACTGGTTTATTATATTTAAATTCTGCAGACTAGATAAAATCAAAGAAGTTGTCAAGTAAGAAAAACCTGCCAGAGTAAGCTCCAGCTGCTACAGCTACCTTCACAGTGGGGGAGTCAGTCACAAAGAAAGCAGAGATTGGGCTGAGGGGGAATGATCTGACTTACTATTTCAGCCATGAGCGGGTCATCAGGGTTCGGTTCTGCCATGAGCAACTGGATAGAAGTCAACACTGTGGAGATGTTGAGGGAGGGTCTCCAGGCACCCTGCAGAGGCAGGACGCTTTTGCATCAGTAACAAAGTGATATGTAATGAATGGCTCAAAGTGAAAGAACAGCAGGAGGGTGTTCCATTTGCAGCAGCTGACCAGAGTTAGATCCCCAGGATCCTGATATAGTCCCCTCCCCACCCCAGAATGATCCCCAAGCACAGAGCACCACCGAGTGTGGGCCAAACAACAAACCAAAAGGAATGTAATTTCTGTCTTCTAAATGAGGACAGCACATGGCATAGTTACCCCTTAACCCACCACTCACTTTCGGCGGCAACTTAAGAACATCAAGACAAATCCTTCCAGCAGAATCAATGTTCGGATGATAGATGGGGGTCAGAAATCGGATCTGAGGTGGTTCAAAGGGATACCTTCGAAAGCACAGGACAACACACAATGGTTTATTATATATGTGTAGCCTCCTAGTGTCAAGTGGGGAAGAAAGTCTTTGGGAAAAATACTTCTTGTTAACCTCAACTTTCATTGTGAAAGTTTTAGGGGGGCCAGGGCAATAGCACAGCAGGTAGAGTGTTTGCTTTGCACGTGATCGACCCAGGTTTGATCCCCAGCATCCCATATATGGTCCCCCGAGCACCACCAGGAGTAATTCCTGAGCAAAGACCCAGGAATAACCCCTGAGCGTTGCCAGGTGTGACCCCCAAAAAAATTTTTTTTTCATTATGAAAATTTACAAATAGAAGTTAAAATAACAAACTCACATGCCCACCATCTAAGGGTGAAGTCACTTTATCTTCTAAATGTAAGCATAGCTCCTAAGAACACAGTCAGTTGCCTGTTAACTGCAGTATTATCAGAATACCTATGGAAAAAACCTTTAATGACTCCCCAGTAGCATCTGCACTCAAATTTACTCAATTGTTCCATTTTATTTTGGTAGACGGGTGTTGCAGGACTCCTCTAAGAGCCTCTGCATCTGCTCTGGATTGCCTCCTGCAAATCACTTCGTAGATAAGAGGGTAGTCTAAATGTGGCAGTTTATCTGACCATGTATTCTGTACTAGCTGGTATAAATATTTTTCTCATGCTACCACAATCATCGTGGGACTAGCTAGATCTTACCAGCATATTTGCCTGGCCACGTTGGATCTCTAAGTAATTAGACCAGAGAGAAATGCTGTTTGCCTCCAAGCAAGCAAGCATGGCTCCCCTGATAACTCAAAGGCAACTAAAATATAAAACTACCGTGAATTAGACGATACTTGTAAAGGCTTGGAGAAATATTTAACTGGCATTAGTATTAGTCTTTGGTATAGAGACATGCCATCTAAGAAACCCCCTTCTCTACCCTATAAGGCATTTCCAGGCAGATCTTGGCTCAAAACATTAGCATATAATAGAGCCTAGGTGAGGTGCTGGGAGAAATTACCTAAGGGCATTTAACCCTTCCTGCTTCCCATAATGGTGGGAGGTCTGAGTTGCAGGGGGTATAAAACCAGCCTGCTTTCCCCCATCCCTCTCTTTTTGGGCTCTCTCTCTCTTCTCTCTCTCTCTCTCTCTCTTTTTTTTTTTTGCTTTTTGGGTCATACCCAGCAATGCTCAGGGGTTACTCCTGGCTCTGCACTCAGGAATTACTCCCTGGCGGTGCTCAGGGTACCATATGGGATGCCGGGATCGAACCCGGCCTGCCGGGCCGTAGACAAGGCAAACGCCCTACCCGCTGGGCTATCGCTCCGCCCCTTTTGAGCTCTCTTTTGGGGCTTGCACACTTCTTGGGAGTCTTGTCTTTCTTCTCTTTACGGAGCCCCTTACACGTGGTGACCGCCATCTTGGCCTACACGTGGCTGGGGTTCCTAGCCAGGAATCCTAAGCACCGGGTTTTCCTACTGCTGATTTGTATGCTTGAATAAGTAAAGCCTTTTAAAACTGCATCGGATTCCTGAATGTTCATCCATTCCCTGCCAGCTCGGAGGTAGAAGGGAACTCGCTTCCTGGCACTGTCGGGGACCCCCGGCGGCGTTCCCGGACAGACGGGTATTTCCAAAAATAGAAACTAATACATGACTATTGGTTATTAGTTATTTTTTTCTTTCTGGGTAACACCTAGCAATACTCAGGTGAACCCTGGCACTGCACTCAGGAATTATTCCTGGAATTGCTAGGGGACAATATGGGATGCCAGGAATTGACCAGGATCAGCCGAGTGCAAGGCAAATGCCCTACCCGCTGGAGTATCACTCCGTTCCAAACCCTGGAAAATCTCCAGTGTATTTGCAGAACTGACATACCATTACTTTTCTGGGACAAGAATTAAACATCTAGGCCGGAATTGGAGCAGGGAGTTGGACTCCTCCCTCTCTATGCTGGTGAGTGTGGCTACGGGCTCGCAGTCTCCGCAACCAGATGAACTGAACAAGGGGAAAACCAGACACACAGCTGTGACAGTGCACAGCCACGCAAGAGGCTTAGATAACAAAGTAGGCTAGGACAAGGTCCTTCCCAGGATCTTTCACATCCGTACACCATAATGATCATTGTAGTAGTAATGAACTAGGGAGGTTGATGGGGAATGAGGAACTATAATGTCATACTAGAACTTACTACTGAATATACACATAGATAATTGCATCATAAACCATAAGGCAAGTCACAAGGTGTAGAAGAGAGAGAGAAATACAGAGACAGAAATAGAGTTAGAGAGAAAGATGAGAGACTCAGTTGCATGTGGGAGAGCTGTCATCCGGCTCTCCCATAGCTCAGCTGACCATGAGGCTCCCAGGAGGCAAGATGGGTTTTGGGAGTGGGCCCATCAACTCTGTAGAGCCTCGGAAGCAGCCGGATGAGACTTGCTCACCATAATAGCCGCCATTTTCGCAGTCGGACCCGGTACATCAAACTAGTGGAACCAATCATGTTCTAGAATATATGACAATCTACAATGTGTAAGAAAGGGAAGTGAGAAGGAGAGAGAGAGAAAGGAGATAACCTGCCATGGAGGCAGGCTGGGCAAAGGGGAGGGAGGTGGGGACATTGGTGATGGGGAGATGGGCAGGGGGTGGAGGGATGGCTGTTGGAACATTGTAGAACCAAAATTCAAACATGAACATTTTGTAATTGTATATCTAACGGCGGCATAATAAAATATTAAAAAAAGAATTAAACAGTCTAGGGCCAGAGTCAGGGGTAACCACAGAGCACCGCCAGGTGTGACCCCCAATAAATAAATAAATAAACAAACAGACAAACAAACAAACAAGTGGATAGATTAGATAGATAGACAGACAGACAGATAGATAGATAGATAAAAACAGTCTGTGCAGGATCTGACCTAGTGAATAGATGTCTACAGGTCATTATTAGATATTCATTTCTTCCCTCGCTTGTTCTGCACAAAACTCTTAAGTTTAACTCATTTTGATGTGATTTTTTTTTTTTTTTTTTTTTGCTTTTTGGGTCACACCGGCGATGCTCAGGGGTTTCTCCTGGCTCTGCACTCAGGAATTACTCCTGGCGGTGCTCGGGGGACCATATGGGATGCCGGGGATCGAACCCAGGCCGGCACAGGCCAGCCGCGTGCAAGGCAAACGCCCTACCCGCTGGGCTATCACTCCGGGCCCCTTGATGTGATTTTTAACAGAGCCGTGAATTTAAAGGAGCCCTTACAGAGACATACAGTAGAATGGTAGTGGCCAGGTGCTGGGGGGAAGGAAGGCAAGGGGAGTATATAGTGTAACATGTCTGAGTTTCAGTTTGGGAAGATGATGATTAATGTCACTGAACCATAGATATGAAAATCATCGAATCTGGCTGGGAAGGTGCGGTGCATATGTCTCCTATGCATGCCTAAGGCCTGAGCACTGTACGCTCAGCACCTCCAAAAGGGGCTTTAGTTATGATTCAACTTAATTCTCAGAGAAGAAAACTGAACGTCAGAGAGATAAAATAATTTGCCCCAAACCACACTAAATAATATTAAGACTACGATTAAATTCCAGGCCCTTTAACACCTATATTTAATATACTATCACATTAACTCCCAATAACTGCTTTACCTTGTAATTCATACTAACCTCTCAGGAACGTTAACTTCCAACTTGAAAACACCTTTTCATAAGGTGTATTGGAGCCACCTAATATTTCTTAAAAGAAAAATATGAAAAATTAAAAGGTGAATTTTCATGCAATATGTATCCAAGGAGGTCTACTGTCTTAATAGAGATGTCTCAAAAACAAGAATTCTCTTTCAGGATTTTATTAAGTTCTTATGCAATGCTGCAATCTACCCTAAAAGTTGATGGAGTCACATTAAAAATATACAGAATTCTAAAACTGAAGTTGGAAACTTGCAGCCATATAACAAATATAGCCCACAAATTTTCTTTGCTTGACCTGAAGTGTTCTAATGTTTCTAGTCTGGACTCACAGAAACTTCACAAAATAATCTTTGGTTTAAACACTATTCCAGAGCTTGGCCAAACGAAAACCTCCCACTATTTCAGAGCTTATACCCAAATCTTTCGTTTATTTTGGTGATACCCAGAGATGTTCAGGGGTTACCCCTGGCTCTACACTCAGGAAATGATGGTGCTCAGGGGACCACATAGGACACTAGAGATTAAAGTCATGTTAGCTGTGCTCAAGCCAAGTGCCCTACCTGCTGTACTGTCTCTCTAGCCTCTAAGAACCAAATCTCTCTCTTGGCTGCAGAGGGGGAGAAAACAAATTGTCCCAAAACACATTAAATCATTTTAGGACTATGACTCCACAAAGGTCTAATCGAAGATCAAAGCAAGGAAGTTAAAAAACCTATAAATGGAACAAGTTTGGGTAGTAAGGGCAGTGTAGTTGACCGTTAAACTGTTCCTAACTGAGCAGACTGGAACATTTAAACGCTCACGTGGGGGCCGGAGAGATAGCCCAGCGGGTAGGGGCGTTTGCCTTTGCACGCGGCCAGTCCGTGCAGGCCTGGGTTCGATCCCCGGCATCCCATATGGTCCCCCCAAGCACCGCCAGGAGTAATTCCTGAGTGCAGAGCCAGGAGAAACCCCTGAGCACTGCCGGGTGTGACCCAAAAAGCAAAAAATTAAAAAATAAAATAAAACGCTCACGTTCCAGCACAACCACCAATAGTGTCAAAGCTCACCAGAGGCACAATGTGATACCTACGAGCTCGCAGATCATCCACTCGGCCCTTCTCCTGCCAGCATGTGATGCCTGGGGGGTGGCTCTGTGGCCAACAGGTTCAGCTCTCTCTTCAGACGTGATGCTCTCTGCATGACTCCCAAGTGAAAAGAACCACAAACAGTTCACAAGAAAAGCTGGTGGGATAAAGTAGGGAGAAAAAGGACGACCACTAAATAGCAGCAGTGACTTGAATGTCAACAGATGGCTTCAATTCAGTGAAGAACAAATGGATTCCCCGCATTAATCCATCATAACAAGAGAGTTTTCCATTTCCTTCTTTATCTAATCAAACAAAAAAAAAATTTTTTTAATAAGTATAAAAAAATCCAGAAAATTCTACGAGCAACAAAAATGCATCATGTTTTAAATTAATTCTGCTTCCACTGACAAATTATGAAGTCATGAGGCACAGTCTGGGTTTAATTTTGCTCTCCACACCATTCTCGGCCTGCTAGGCATGGAGGGTGTGACGAATAACAGCTGTGGTAGAAGTCACAGATGCGTCCCAAAGAAAGCAGAATCACAGACAGCCAATACTGAGACACAAGCTAATGCTTAAAGATTTGGAGTATTTTCCATGTGTGGATTTCACATTTCAATTTTTTTCAGGTCAATTATAAAACCTTGCTCCAGCATTTTCCAATCTTTTGTTCTTCCCATCAACATTAAAATATACTCAAAACCTTTCATTTATTGTTTTTGGGCTCCTCCTGTGGGGCTAAGGGCGTACACCTTGCTCTGCACTCAGGGATCACTCCTGACAGGGCCCAGAGGATTGTACAGGGTGCTAGGAATAGAACCTGCAGGTTGGCTGCAAGCAAGGCAAGCACCTTATCCACTGTATTATCCCTTTGGCCCAAAACATTTTTAATTTTTAAATTATTTGCATTCATCTGGGATTATGCCCTGTGGTGCTGGGGTTAAGTTGGAGTTTAGTTCTCAGTTCGGGTCAGGCTGATAGGTGTCCTTGTCTAGTTGGCATGTGGCGGGGGGTTGGCCAGAGCCACGCTGGTAGTGCTAGGGAGGGCAGAGGCGACGCGGGGCTATGTATGTTCTCTACCACTTTAGCTGTCTTCCTGGTCAAACTTACAAGTTTTGAAACATATTACAAAATATTTTACAAAAATTTTGCTTTTTACATTTAAGACTTTCACAGACTATAAATTTTGAGTTTTCTATAAACTGTTAAGGACTTAAATTTTGAAAGTTCTCCCATACAAATAACCAATTGTTCCAGTACCATGAACTGAAAAATCCATTCTTTCTTTGCTGTTGTCTTTAATTAAATTTTCCTATATATGCGAATCTGTTTTGGGATCCTGCTCCATAGATTTGTTCCACAGACTTATCCTTAAGTCAATATCCACTGTTTTAATTGCTGTAGCTTATTAATAACACATGATAAATGTTGATTCCTCCACCCTTTGTTTTTCCTTGAATAATGTCTTGGTTGGGGCTCGTGCAATAGTATAGCGAAAAACACAATCACTTTGCACATGGTCAACCTGGGTTCAATCCTCAGCATCCTGTATAGTTTAGAGCCAGGAGTAAGCCCTGCTGGGTGTGCCCTCAACACACACCACAAAAAAGGGAATCTTCCACTATTCAGTCTGTTTTAGAATCGGGTATTGGGTCATAAAAGCTTACAAATACATAAATACATACAAACTAGGTGAGACTATAACTGCATTGATTCTGTAATTATGGGGATAACTGACATCTTTATATTAGGTCCTATGATCATAGGTTTTTTTTATGCCAATAGCTTCCAATTTTTCTCTTCAAAGAAAAATTATCTTTTGTTAGGCTTATTTCTAGGCACTTTTAAGTTTTTCTGAAAGTTCTTATTTTCTACCTTTTTCTTACTTTTGTATAAAATACAATTGGCCTTTTTTTCCTTTTTTTTAGCTAACACCCAATGATGTTCAGGGTTTATGCCTGGTTCTGTGCTTAGGGATCATTCTTGATAGTGTCTGGGAGGTCAGAGAGTGAACTAGGGCTGGTGCACTAGTTCTTCAGCCCTTGTAAGTCATTCTTTATCCTTTTATTTTCAATTTTTCTAGATGTTTTGGATTGTTTAAATTTCGCCTCCAAATTTAACTGGCATAAATATCAAAACTGGCATTTATTAATATATCATTATCTATTGCTCAAAAGCTAGTTTAAAAAATACCTTTTCATTTATTTTGTGGGTCAGTAATTTGGAATTGGGGTCAAACAGTGAGCCCTCCTGATGGCCCTGGCTCAGGATGTGGCTTCAGCCATCTGGAGGCTTTACTGGCAGGAGGCGGTACACTTTATGGTGCCTCATCTCTCCCTTTAATGGGAAGACTGGCAAACTATTACAAAGGGTCATACTGAGTTGGAGAAAATATGGCCATATTTCAACCGATCCCCCGTCATCATAATAAATTACGTATTTCTCTTGTATCCCTGTCTTATTTTATATTTTCCATCTAATACTATTTTTTCTAGTTTCTTTTCTTTTGGAATGATTTCTCATTTAATTTCCCTCCTTTACTAATCTAAGAGTTATACACCATCTCTGTAATAACCTTAAGAAGGTACCAGGCAGGAACTGGGAAATTGGCTAGACTCAAGCTTTGCACTAGGGAGCCCTGGGTTTGAGCCCCTGCATGGCATGACCCCTAAACAAAACCAGGAATGACCTCTCCTCACCCCCAGAACAGAGCTAGGAGTAGCTCCACAACTACTGGATGTGGCCCAAATTTGAAATAAATTACCATCTAGATGCCTATTTATAAGTACCTATTTGTTACCACTTTACCTCTCTTTTCAAACAGTAAACGGAGGAAGTGATTTAACTCTAACCATGACCCTCACATTTTCGATGACTCATAAAGCTTTATATTTTAATTATAAAGCATTTCTTTAAACCTAATGAGACACTGTTACTACAAACGTAAGAAAATCCGTGTGGGTGGGGGTGTAGCTCAGTGGTAGAGTGTATGATTTTTCCCAATCACTTTTATTTGGGGGCAGGCAGGGCACAACTGGGTGTTACTCTTAACTCTGCATTCAGTAATCACTCTTGGTGGGCTCTGGGGACCATATGGGATACCAAGGATCGAACCTGGGATGGCCAGGTGGAAAGCAAGTGCCCTACCTGCATTACTACTCTACAGACAGAGGGAGTTCCGATAGAAGAACGTAGGAGGAGGCTGGAGGCATAGTCCAGCCGGTAGGGCGTTTTCCTTGCACGCAGCCGACCGGGTTCGATCCCCGGCATCCCATATGGTCCCTGAGCATCGCCAGGAGTAATTCCTGAGTGCAGAGCCAGGAGTAACCCCTGAGCATTGCCCGGCGTGACCCAAAAAAGCAAAAAAATAAGCAAATAAATAATTAGATGGTGGGGCCGGAGCGATAGCCCAGCGGGTAGGGCGTTTGCCTGGTGGCCGGCCGCCGGGTTCGATCCCCGGCATCCCATATGGTCCCCCGAGCACCGCCAGGAGTAATTCCTGAGTGCAGAGCCAGGAGTAACCCCTGAGCATCGCCGGGTGTGACCCAAAAAGCAAAATAAATAAATGGATAAATAAATAGATAAATAATGGAGAATAGTCAAATAAAAATTTAAAGAAAAGGGACAGGGCTTGAGCTTTCTTCTCGACTCGATCCTTTTTAAAGTTTGTTTTGGGGGCCACACCCGGCGGAACTCGGGGTGGCGGCCGGGGCTGCGGGACGGAACCGGCCGGCCACAGGCGCTGGACCATCGCCGCGGCCCCGGCTGAGGCAATTCCTCTCGGGCGGCGCCTCCTAGTGTCCCTAAGTTCGTCCTATCAACGCCACAACTGCTCACCGGGCAGCCTCTGTCAACAATGAGGAGAAACCTGGGAAGGTCCAGGGCGCGCCCGGGCACGTCCCCCGAGCACCGGCCGAAGGGCTCAGGGCGCGCGGCCACTAACGCGTGCCGGGGAGTCCATCAGGGTCAGCTTTCGGTCGCGGCGCCCCTATCGAAACTCCCACACTAGGTACAAATGCGCCTGCGACGCGCCGAGACCCACAAACGCCCGCCCGGGAAGCGTGTCTCCGCCAGGGAAGCCGAGCGCCCCGTCTCTCACCCGCTCGCCTCGCCTCAGCGCCGCCGCCTCAGCGTCGCACCAGCCGCTATCCGCGTTTGAATACGCGCGTCGCGCCGCGCCCCGCCGGCCAGCCTCGCGCCGCTTCCTGTTCCGGAAGGATTTTGATTGGTTCGCAGCAGTAGGTCGGCTGAGGAACGCGGTCTCCTATTGGTCAGCGCTCAGACCCCGCCTTCTGCGGATGCCGCTTTCAAATCCAACGCGCGCAGTCTGCCGCCATCTCCTTCATTCACGTGTTTGTTTTTCGTTTCTTTTCTTTTCAATACCCGTGATGCTCAGGGGTTACTTCTGGCTCTGCACTCAGGAATTACTCCTGGTGGTGCTCAGGGATTACTTCTGGCTCTGCACTCAGGAATTACTCCTGGTGGTGCTCAGGGGTTACTTCTGGCTCTGCAATCAGGTATTGCTCCTGATGGTGGTCCGGGGACCCTATGGGATGCCAGAGATCAAACCCCCCATGGGGCAAGGCAAGGCAACCGCCCTCCCCACTGTACTATTGCCGGATCCTGAACCAGAAATACTTGATACTTGATCTATTTTCAATATTGTTTCCATCCGAAGTCGATGAAATCAATCTGAAAAGTTATATCTACCCATATGTTTATTGCATTAGCTACAGTAACTAAGTTATGAAATAGCCAAAGTGCTCATTAGTGGATAATGGAATAATGGTGCATGTTTTTAACCTTTTTTTTTGTTGTCACACCCGCGCTCAGGGTTTCTCCTGGCCGCACTCAGGAATTACTCCTGGTGGGCTCGGGGGACCATATGGGATGCGAGGGAACCCAGGCCGGCACAGGCCAGCACGCAAGGCAAGCGCCCACCCGCTGGGCATCGCTCCGGCCCCCTGTTTTTAACCTTTTAAAAGCAAAGCTGATATCAGGCACTGGTAGAACTTTACAAGAAGAAAACAGTCAACCCATCAAAAAATGGGGAGAAGAAATGAACAGAAACTTCCGAAAAAGAAGAAATTCAATGGCCAAAAAGGCATATAAATGCTCATCAGGGCGCGAGCGATAGCCCAGCAGGTAGGCGTTTGCCTTGCGCGGCCGGCCTGGCCGCCCGGGTCAATCCCGCATCCCATATGGTCTCCCGAGCACCGCCGGGAATAATTCCTGAGTGCAGAGCTAGAGTAACCCCTGAGCGTAGCTGGATGTGACCCAAAAGCAAAAAAAAAAAAATGCTCATCATCACTAATCATCAGAGAGCTGCAAATCAAAACAACAATGAGATATCATTTTACACCGCAGAGACTGGCACACATCCAAAGGTATTAGGGATTAAACCCATGTTGGCTGCGTGCAAGGCAAGCGCCCTTCCTGTTGTATCAGAATATCACTTCATTTGATCACTTGATATCCTGTTATTCATCGATTTGTGCGAGTGGGCGCCAGTAATGTTTCCATTTGACCCTATCACGTGCCAGTGTAGCCCAATGGCATCTGGTTGTTTTGGAAATGCTAAGAGCCTCGAACTGTTGGTTCAGGGTCTTGATAAGGAAGTCTGACCGTCTTGCAGGTGGGCGGCCACGTGATCTTTTGGTGTCTCGTGGGATCCAATTGGTAAGGGCTCTAGTCCAATGGTCATCTCCAGATTGCAATATATGACCAGCCCATCTGATTTTTGATGCCCTGGCAGATGAGACAGCGTCCTTGAATTTTGAATAGCAACGGAGGTGGAACTCCGAATTCTTTCTCTCACTTGAGTAAGGCATGATATTCCAAGCATGGCTCTTTCAATTCCTCTTTGGGAGACTCAAATGGTATTCTCATCCTGCTTTCATAGGGCCCAGGTCTCTGAGACGTATGTTAGTGCAGGGAGAACGGTGGAGTCAAAGAGACATGTCCAGAGCCGGAGGTTCTTTGTTCTTTTGGCTATTTCTTCGATGTTTTTTGAAGGCAATCCATGCCGCTCTCTTCCTCCTGTGCAGCTCAGGTTTTAGGTCGTTCATCATGTTGACTTCTCGACCTAGGTACACATAACTGCTGCATTCAGAGATGTCTGTTCCATTGAGAGTGAATGGGGCCTCTGGAACTAATTCCCTTTTCTGCTTTTTTTTTGGGGGGTCACACTCGGCAATGCTCAGGGGTTTCTCCTGGCTCTGCACTCAGGAATAACTCCTGGCGGTGCTCAGGGGACCATATGGGATGCCGGGGATCGAACCCGGGCCGGCATGGCCAGCGCTGCATGCAAGGCAAATGCCCTACCCGCTGGGCTATCGCTCCGGCCCCTAATTCACTTTTCATGAACATAGTTTTGTTGAGATTCAGCTGTAGACCTATTTTTCCACATTCTTGGTCAAAGTAAGCCAGCATTTGTGCCACTTGGCTAATGTTTGGTGTTATTAGAATGATGTCATCAGTGAAGCGGAGGTGGTGTAGTTGCCAACCATCCATCTTCACTCCCATTCCTTCCCATTCTAATTGTCGCATGATGTTCTTGAGGGTGGCCCTGAAGAGTTTTGGTGAAATGGTATCACCCTGCCGAACCCCTCTTTTGACATTGATGATCACTTCCCTGTAAAATGATGAGATCCTGGTGGTGAAACTATAATATAGCTCACGAAGGATCTTTATGTATTGGGTTTGAACGCCCTGTTTGGCTAGGGCTTCCATAACCGCTTCAGTGTCCACAGAATCAAAGGCTTTCTGTAAATCAATGAATGAACATGAGACAGAGCGGCATCTTGAATTCTCTATAGACTTCTATGAGTTTGGTTATGGTGTGGATTTGGTCGATTGTGCTAAATCCTTTCCGGAAGCCAGCTTGCTTGCATGGTTGTTCTTTATCTAATGTTCTGCCAATCCTGTTCAGGATGACTCGAGTGAACAGCTTGTAGATGATGGACAACAGGCAGATGGGGCGATAGTTGCCGATGTTGTGAATGTCTCCCTTCTTGAACAGTAGAACTGTCCTGCCGGTTTTCCATTGGGAGGGCACCTTGCATTCAGACAGGTAGCGTGTGAAGTCCAAGCCAGTGTATTGAGTACTGACGGTATCAGAATGTATTCATTTTAAACCTTCTGATGCTTAAGATGTGTTTCTACCCAAGAAAGGAGGCACCAGTTTATAAGGAAGTCTTTTGATTTCTCTGAGTTGCCAGTTCCAGAGATTGGCAGTATTGTATCTATGGTATATCAAATAAAATAATAATAAGCAAATGCCTGTAGTACCTTAATCCCATAAATTAAGACACCATTAAAATCTGGATTCTGGCCAGAGCAGGTAAAGTGTTTGCCTTGTACATTGGGCTGACCTGAGTTTGATACAGCAGGAGCTAGGAGGAAAGCAGGTTTCAGGTAGCTAATCCTACCCAAGGAATAGGTAGCCAATCAGAATGTAGAAGGGGATACCTTAGGGGCGGGATTTGGCAATAAATAAAAGGCAACCCCAGGCCCCCTTCTCAGAGAAGAGAAGAGAGCTCCCTCTCTCTCTCTCTCTCTCTCTCTCTCTCTCTCTCTCTCTCTCTCTCTCTCTCTTTTCTCTCTCTCTCTCTCTGGCCAGCTGCTCTCAACCGGCTCCCCCCCCTCCCTCCCTCCCTCCCTCCTTGGATCAGGTAGGGCCGCATGCCCGTGGGCCCAGTACAATAGGCCACAGAAGGCCAGGCAATGGCTGCTACAGGTATGGGCCAGGCTCAGAGGTCCATGTTACAGTAGGGCTTGGAAGCCCAGGATAGCCCAGGTTCAGGCAGGGCAGTGATGCCCAGGTCCAGGGCAAGGTACTTGAGCACAGGAGTCTCACCCATGTGTACAGGGTAGAGGCTGGAGACTAGGGAAGGCCAGGACAGGACAACAGGGACCGCTGGGGTACAGTTGGGAGGCCCAGCTGCAGGCACCGAGAGAGCAGCACAGGAACAGGACCGGGCCATCGTTGTGGGATGTGAGTAGACTGTGTGGGACAGGACCAGGAATTCGTTCACGGGTAACAGAGAGGCTAGACATTTGGGAAGGGACCTGGAAACCTCTGTACATTAAACTAACTTTCAGCCTTCTGAGTTTTATATGTCATTCTTTCATACAATCCTCAAGAACCCAGTAGCACAGGCAAATCGACTGATTTTTATAATCCTGTGGCCACAACTGTCCCAGCCTTTGCTCTTAACGGTACCTGTTAACTCTTCCCCCTTCCCCACCCCTCCCCCTGCTTTTTGGGTCACACCCAGCTATGCTCAGGGGTAACTCCTGGCTCTGCACTCAGGAATTACTCCTGGCGGTGCTCGGGGACCATATGGGGATGGACCCAGGTTGCCCACGTGCAAGATAAACACCCTCACAGCTGTGCTATTGCTCTGGCCTCATCTGTTAACTCTTGATATACCTGTTGTTAACGCTTAATGTACCTATTCATGGAAACAATGGCTCTAAATCTGGTGCCAGGAAATCCGGTTGGGACAGCAGAAATTGTGTTCAAGGGGCCGGAGCAATAGTACAGCAGGGAGGGTGTTTGCCTTGCACACAGCCAACCCGGGTTCTATCCCCGGCATTCCATACGGTCCCCCGAGCACCATCAGGAGTAATTCCTGAGTGCAAAGCTAGGAGTAATGCCTGAGCATCACCGGGTAGGCCCCAAAAAAGCAAAAAAAAAAAGCCTCCAAGAAGTTGTGTTCAAGAAATGAGCAGCTTATCCGCTTATCCTTGTTCCAGGCTGCTGAGGTTTGTTTTCAGCCCGGACAAGCCACAGAGTGTGCAGCCCACCCTACCGAACAGAGGCTGAATAAAGGTGCCAATCTGATTGGCTTTACCGTGACAAATTACTCAAGGCTGGACAACATTTGGAAATGAAACCAAACTGAAAGGATTTGATAAAAAAAAAATAATAATAATTCCATGTGTTAAATGTACAGTTTTCATTTGTCCACTAGAGGGAGCTATGTCAACTGGTGGGAATAGAGACCAGGCTGAAAGATTTACGGAAACTGCACATAGGGGCCATTGCTTTTATTTTCATTCATTCATTCATTCATTCATTCATTCATTCATTCATTCATTCATTCATTCATTCATTCATTCTTTTAGGGTTTATTTGGCTTTTTTTTTTCAGTGATGCTCAGGGCTTACTCCTGGCTTGTCACTCTGGAAGTACTTGCGGTTCTCAGGGGATCATATGGGATGCCGGGGATCAAACTCGAAAACTCATTCAAAGCAAATGCCCTACGTACTATACTATTGTTCAGCCCCAATATATCAGTGTTTTTTATTTTTATTTATTTATTTATTTATTTATTTATTTATTTATTTTGCTTTTTGGGTCACACCCGGCAATGCTCAGGGGCTACTCCTGCACTCAGGAATCACTCCTGGCAGTGCTCGGGGGACCATATGGGATACCGGGGATTGAACCCAGGCTGGCACAGGCCGGCCGCGTGCAAGGCAAACGCCCCTACCTGCTGGGCTATCGCTCCGCCCCATATCATTGTTTTTTAAAAGTGGACTACTCTAAAATTGTTAATTTATTTTTCAACGTGGGAAGATATTGTTTAACCACAGGCTTACCTAGTACATTTAAAAGAATAAAATAAATTGTATTTATATGCACTATTATTTGTCAAAATTTACTCCTATATATTTTCTTTTTCCCTACTTTCTCCTTTCCTCCCTCCCAACTCCTTTTCCTCAGGTAACCTTAGTTGTATTAGCAATGTCTATAGATTTCTCCCTTAATTTTGTTTTGTCTTATACATTTTATTTTATTTGAGGGCGGGGGGCAAAATCCTGTTTGTCAGGGCTTGGGGCTTGCTCCTGGCTCCTGAGAGGCCACAGGGCAACCCGGTAAGCAAGGCCAACGCCTTCCTGCCGCACTCTCTGCCCCTGAGCATGCAACAATGTATGTCCTAATGTTGCACACTGGATGAGCCACTGAGGGGCCGGAGCAATAGTCCAGTGGTGAGGGCATTTGCCTTGCACGCAGCCGACCTGGGTTCGAACCTTGGTATCCCATATGGTCCCCCATGCACCTTTAAGAGTAATTCCTGAGTGCAAAGCCAAGAGTAACCCCTGAGCATCTCTAGGTGTGGCCCAAAAAGGCAAAAAAAAATTACAGGAAGGATCATTGCACCCACTTGAGCAAATCAATGAACAACAGGAAGACAAGTGACAAGTGACAAGGAAGGATCATACTAGTTTTCCCTCAAGCAGGCAAGCGTGACCCTTTCAGTATACAGAGAACAAGATACTCAGAATCACCCTGGTGCAGATAATAATAAGAAGGACCTTGTGGGTACCATCTAGATTTCATGAAGCCCATGAAATTAAGATGTATTACTTTATACCAGCCCCCAGTGTTTCACAGAAGAGATAATCTTAGAAGGGACTAGTCCTTGGCATAATCATTTGTTAAGACTGTAGTAGGGTGTGGCACCACTCTACAACAGTTTCCACTCTCTAGAAGCTGTCTAGTTGATCTTTGTTGACAAGAACCTCCCTGAAGTTAGGATTAACTTTTGTGTATATAGGGGGCTGACTCGAGGTACTGTCTCCTCTCTGGTGGGATCCACTTTGGTGGGACTCCTCTCTGGTGGAATCCTCTTTGGTAGGAGACTTGGGCCCAAGCGCATGGTTTAGAGTTCTGACCAGAGCTAAGGTCTTCCATTATATTGGATTGCAGTGGTAGAGCTTGTTCTACTATTAAAAGCCTTTTGGAACTGCGCCAGACTCATGAGTTTTCATCTGTTCCCCTGTGGCCTTAGAGGTAGAAGAGAACTTCTGTCCTGACACTGTTTGGGACCCCAGCGACTCCCAACAGTCAGGGATGAGGTCAGAATCATGGTTGGATGCATATGGGAGAAGCTACTGAACCTATCTCTACAGCACCTAGCTTTCTCTTTGGTTGGGGTGGGGGATCAAGCCTTGGAGTTATTCCCTGCTTGGGGCTCAGGAATCATTCTTAGCTGCGATCTGGGGAACATGCAGTGTCAGGAATCAAACCTAGGTCACCTTCATATGAACCATATACTGGCTCATTGAACAATCTCTCCCGCCTCTCTCTTTAGTGCTTTGAAAAATTTACTTGTGTATACTGCCCCTCGAGGTGTTGCAGGTGTGTCTGCGGTGCCCAGCTGCGTCAGCAGGTGGCAGACAGGAGACAGGCTTGTCTATACCCAGGGCTCTGCCCCGTAGGCCCTGGATGGTTGATGGTCTAACATAGAAAAAGACTGGGTTTCCTGGGATGAACCCAGAGCCACAGCATAGCCTGGCAAACTACCCGTGGTGTATTCAATATGCCCAACACAGTAACAATAACGGACCTCATTCCCAACGAATGGAGACGTTACTGGCGCCCCGCTTGAGCAAATCTATGAGTAACTGGAAGACAAGTGACAAGTGATTGGGCCACACCGGGTAGTGCTCGGGAATATGCAGTTCCAGGGACTGGCCTGGGTGTGGCTCCTGGTGCCAAGGTGCTTGCCGGTCTGTAGTGCTGTCTGTGGCATTTAGTGTTTTTGTGAGGGGCTGTGGGGTTGTGGGGATCGGGGCCATATCCAGAGGTGCTCAGGGATCACTCCTGGTGACACGTGGGGGTCTGTTTATGATTCTGGGGATCAAACAAGAGACTAGCACGTGTTTGCTGTGGTAAGGGATAATAAGCACCTTATCCCTTGTGCTCTGGCCTCCAGCCTTTGTTCTTTTTTATTTTATTTTGTGAGAGGGAACACCTGGAGATGCTCTGGTGTTACTCCTGGTAGTGTTCAGGGGACCATGAAGGAAGTCGGGATCAAACCCAGGTCAATCATGAGCAAGGCAAGTGCCCTCTCCACTGTACTATGGCTCTTTCCCCATCTTTTTTTTTTTTTTTGCCTTTTTTTTTGGATCACACGGGCGATGCTCAGGGGTTACTCCTGGCTCTGCACTCAGGAATTACTCCTGGGCGGTGAGCGGGGACCATATGGAATGTGAGGCATCAAACCCAGTCCATTACGTGCAAGGCGAATACCCTTCCCGCTAGACTATCGCCTCCAGCCTCCTCTGGGCCCATCTTTATTTTTCTTTTCTTTTTCTTTTTTTTTTTTTTTTTTTTGCTTTTTGGGTCACACCCGGCAATGCTCAGGGGTTACTCCTGGCTCTGCACTCAATAATTACTCCTGGCTGTGCTTGAGGAACCATATGGAATGCTGGGGATCAAACCCGGGCTGGCATGGGCCGGCCACGTGCAAGGCAAACTCCCTACCCGCTGTGGGCCCATCTTTAGTCTCTTAAGGAACCATTTCCAAAATGCTTGCATAAGTTTACATCCCAAATAACAAAGTATGAAAAATTGTTTTCTACATCTCTCTTATTAATTAAAATCATTTATCAATAAGTACTTATTGATGATATGACTACAAGAGTATGCTACCCGCGACGGCAGAGCCTGGCAAGCTACCCGTGTCGTATTTGATATGCCAAATACCAGTAACAATTATAGACCTCATTCCCATGACCTGATGGAATGGTTTGAGGCTCTTTATGTTCCTGGAGCAAGCAGGTGCCCTTGGGCTCTACTTGCATGAGACAGGACATATGGAGATGTTACTGGAGCCCGCCGCGTCGAGCCAATTGACGATGAACGGGAAGACAATACAGTGATTGATGCAAGCAATGAGATACTATTTCATTTCCTTGTGATCTTCATTTGAAGTTTTCTGTTAGTCAGTGATGAACTATTTTCAATATGTTTGTTGGCTAAAATATTTTCTTTGGGGGCCGGAGCGATAGCCCAGCAGGCAGGGCGCTAAAACAATATATTCTGAAGGAACAGGCGGACGTTCATTTCCATGCATTCCAGAAAGTTTACTTTCTAAAGCAAGCACCTGCTTCTTACGACAGCCCAATAGTTGGGTAGGTTCAGTTTTAAAAGTTTGTATCTAGATTTAGAACACTTGAAAACTAGTTATTTGAGTCAGTTACTTTATGCCTCGTATTTTCCAATAGAAAAACAGTTATAATTTTTGTCTTTTTCCCACTTGAAAGAACTTAAACGATTATTGGCGAGCAAAGATTAGTCGGTAGTCATAGAAAGAATAAACTACGACTCCCAACATGCCCCAAGGGGCTAATGCCAGTCTGAGAAACACTTCCAGCTTTAGGGCAAAGGTGACCCCGCAGGGTAGAGCGGCGAAGTAGGGAGCCACCGTACCGCCTCTCTTTTCTGGTGCATTCTGGGATTTGTAGTTCCTTAAAGGGCACGACGCGCTCTCCAGGGCAGCTCTTGTACTACAAATCCCGTGATGCTTCGAGTCGCGGGCAGCGCCTGCGTGTTGAAGCTCACCAGCGTGCGGGCGGTGCTAGGGGCGGGAGGAGTAAAGATGGCGGCTCAGGGGTCTCCGCCTTCTGCTCCCGGCTGAAGCTCTGTGAAGGAGGCGGCGGCGGCGATCGGAGCGGCGACAGCGATCGAGCAGTGGTAGTTGTTGCTGCAGCGGCTTGCGGAGGCCGGAGCGATGGCGGAGTTGGAGCACATCGGCGGGAAGCGGGCAGAGTCGGCGCGAATGCGGAGGGCTGAGCAGCTCCGGCGCTGGCGGGGTTCGCTGACAGAACAGGAGCCCGCGGAGCGACGCGGCGCGGGGCGGCTGTCGCCGTCTCGGCGCGGGGTCCCCGGGTGCGCTTCGAGGACGGTGCCGTCTTCCTGGCCGCTTGCTCCAGCGGGGACACGGACGAGGTGAAGAAGCTCCTGAGCAGAGGCGCCGACATCAACACGGTCAACGTGGACGGCTTGACAGCCTTGCACCAGGTAACGCCCCTCGGCGGCGGCCGGCGCCCACGGCCAGCCCGTGTCCCCCGCAGGTCGCCCGCGTCACGGCCGGGACCGGGTACCCCTGGGCTGATCGATTTCCTCCCCGGGCAGCTCCCTCCGCAAATCGAGTTCTTTTCCCGCACCCCAGGGTCGCTGCCCGGAGGGAGAGTGTTACCCACCGCTTGGTCAGTGTTTGTATTTCCCTCCACCTCCCGGGGTTGTCATGGTTACCAGGGATCTGGTCCCCGGGGTTATCCGTGCAGCCGAGCCCCGGGTCGCGCGGCGCGCACGGCCGGCGCCCCTGCCCAGGCCCGTTCGGGAGGGTCCGTCTGCCCTCTGTGACCCTGTTCTAGAACGGGTCAGCGCCCCCACGGCTGAGTGTCCTCAAGCCACGTCCATTGACACAAGTCTGTGACTTGTCCAGGCTGTCGCGCCTGGAACACCCTGTACCGCGCTGTTGGGGGACGGGGGTCTTCTTCGAGCGTCACCTGCCCTGGGCACTTCCTTTAGAGAACCCAGGGAGGGGGTCGTGGCTCCCACTTGCACGCCCTGGTGTACAGCCAGAGCGCGGGGTCTGTGCGGGAGCGGACAGCGCTGCCCTGGCCATCAAGGCTGGCCCTCGCTCGCTCACCTTACGTAACGAGAGCCTAACTACATCCTCCCCAAATGGGAACTCCGGGGATTTTGGTGAGCCGGGGGCTGGACACCCACTCGTAACCGTTCTTGTTTTCCTTGTGCCGTCTGTACAAAGCTGAACGTGTTGGGAATCGCCTTTTAACTATTAATTTGATGTCAAACCGCTTTCCTGCATGTATCAGCCAAGTCACTTAGTTACTCCTCCGTGGTGACTGCAGCCTTGGGCGGGAAGGAACTTCCCCGGCTTTTCACCGTTTGTATCCATTTCCTTTCTCTTTATAGCGTCGCTGCGCTTACAACCGCCAGCACTGCTGGTTATTTTGTCTTAACCTCATGTAAATTTAAACTGGGAGCTGTGACAAGTGGTTATTCCCATTTTTCAGAAATCTAGAACTCAGGAATTGTTACTTGTGCAGTTTTGTGCAAAGTTTGAAACGAGAGGGGTTTCTAAGAGGCATAGCCTAAGAGGCATAACTTTTCCAGGTTTAAGTCCCAGAGCTTTATATCCCATTTAATAGGGATCTGAATGTAAATAGGATAGAAGAGGGTCACTTCTTTATTTATTTATTTATTTATTTATTTATTTATTTATTTATTTATTTATTTATTTATTTATTTATCTTCTTTTTTGGGTCACACCCGGCGATGCTCAGGGGCTCCTCCTGCTCTGCACTCAGGAATTTTCCTGGCAGTGCTCAGGGGACCATATGGGATGCCAGGGATGGAAACCAGGTCTGCTGCGTGCAAGGCAAACGCCCTATCCACTGTGCTATCGCTCCAACCCCGACCTTTATTATTTTAATGTTTTTTTTTTCTTTTGGGTCACAGCCAGCGATGCTCAGGGATTACTCCTGGCTCTGCACTCAGGAATTACTCCTGGCTGTGCTGGGAGGACCATATGGGATTCTGGGGATGGAACCCGGGTCTGCCACATGCAGGGCAAACGCCCTCCCCGCTGTACTATCACTCTGGCCCCTATTATTTTGATGTTTTGAGCTATCTGAGAGGGTGACTTCTTATTTTTCAAATGTAGTTGGGATAGAAAGGAGATTGAGATTTGGAAAGTAGAAGAAACCATTTAATGGTCCCCATAGAGGATAGAAACATAGAATGCTGCTCGCTTTCTTGTCCATGAGTTATTTTATTGATTCATTTTCCCATTGAAACACACTTTCCTTACTATCTTACTAGCCCTGTTTCTTTCAAGGTGGCTGATTCTGGTCCCTAACACATAATAACGCCCCTGGAGGAAATCACCTGTTTTGAGCCTTACTCAAGGTCCATCTCCTTCCTTTACCATAGTAGCTGCTTATCTTATTCCTTCTCTGAGATTGATTCACTTGTACTGCTTATTCTCTCTCTGCTCTTGTGAAATACAGCTTCCCTAGTTAACATACTTTTCACAGTTAGCAATCTCTTGAAATAGGAGAGGAAGGAGAGGAGAGCTGTGAAATTAAAGACAACCACCACCAAACAACCAATTTCCAAATGCTGTGGGTATGCTTTTCTTCCCTATGCGGGTTGAGCTGAATAGGTCTACTCAGTACTAGACAAATTCGGGAAAAAGATTAAAGATTTGTTCAACAGCCTTCAGTTGAGAAACTTTGTCTTTGAATCAAGACAGTGCACTTTTATTGAGTCAGAAACTCTTTCCCACGTCCAGTCTCCAGAGCTAACCATATATGGCCTGGAAGACTCTTAAGGTACATGCCGGATTATTTCCAGGCTGTGAGCTGGAGCTGCTCGTGAGTAGGAACTGCTAATGAGTGTCCTGTATAGCCGACGTTTCTTCGGTGCCATGGACATCTAAATTACTTTTTAAGTAGCCTCTGTGTTGGTCATGGACCAACTCTAGATGGTCATCTTGGCATGTGGAACACCTCCCCACCCCCCAGGCTGTCCTCTCTCCGGGTTCCCTCCACTCCCAACATCCCTTTCTGCCCCATGATTTTTTCTCCTCTTCCCACAAGGTCACAGTAGCTGATTTGCACTTCAGGGATGTGGTGCCTTGCTGCTGCCTTTGACTTAGAGATCTTTCTTTCTTGGCAGCTGTCTCTTAGACCACGAGTTGCTGGAGTCAAAGATAACAAGCACCAGGGGGTCTATTTATACTTGAAATAGGCTGGGATAAGAAATACCTCAAAGGTTAGACCAACTCTGATCAAAGTCTCAGAGATAAATTTGAGCAACTAAATTAAGATTTCGTGCTCTGCACTCAGTATCCTAGAGTTTTCAGTGAACGCGGTGTTAGTCTGTTTATACACCCCCAAATCCTGTTTGCTCACAAAGAAACTCGTTTCATTTGTCTACATCATAGGAGATAAACGGTGGATTAATGATTCTTTGCGGATGATACTTTGCTGCGCTGCTTCCTTTCTTTGGGGCGGGGGGGAAGCCTACTGGGCTGAGTGCGTGCTTTACAGGTAGGAACCCTGGTTTGGTTTGGTTTTTCTTTTGGGGCCACACCCAGCAATACTCAGGGTTACTCTGCACTCAGGTATTATTTCTGGGGTGCTTGGTGGACCATGTGGGATACCGGGAAAGAACTCGGGTCAGCCTCGTTCAAGGCAAAAGCCCGACCCGCTGTACTAGTGCTCTGGCCCCAGAAGGAGGCCTGGTTTACCTGGCAATGCATATGGTCCTCCCTAGGCAGAAATAACCCCTGAGAATTTCCGCGTGTGAACCCCTGAAACAAGATTTTAAAAATTTCCTGCGTTTATATTGCAAGGCTACCTAATAGTGCCTGTTGTGGTATATTTACATTATTTTTTATTTTTTTTTGGCTTTTTTGGGTCACACCCGGCAATGCTCAGGGGTTTCTCCCTGGCTCTGCACTCAGGAATCACTCCTGATTATGTTTAAGGTGTTCTAAATCTAGTTGCAATTCTTAAAACTGAATCTACCCAGGGTCTGGAGTGATAGTACAGCAGGGAGGGCATTTGCCTTACATATGGCTTGCATATGGTTCGATCCCTGGCATCCCATATTGTTCCCTGAGCACCGCCAGGGGTGATTCCCTGAGTGCAGAGCCAGGAGTAACCGCTGATCATTGTTGGGTGTGAATCCCACCCTGCCCCCATCCCAAAAAAAAAAATCTACCCAACTATTGGGATGTTATAAGAGGCAGGTGCTTGCTTTAGAAAGTAAACTTTCTGGGATGTATGGAAATGAAAGTCCACCTTCTCCTTCAGAATATATTGTTTTAGTGTCTGTATGTGGGTGTGCTGTAGGATCAGTCTAGCTCTTTCATCTGCTGTTACTTCTCTGACTCTTACACCCATCCCCAATGGGTTTCTTTGGAAAAGCAAGTTAGGGCAGATGAGAGGAGACAAAGAAATTTATATTCAAAGGGAGGCAAAAGATTAAGATACCGCTGGGTTCAATTCAATATTGTATAGTATGTTACATTGCCAACTTAAAAAAAAACCTTCAATTTTTCTTTTTTTTTTTTTTTTTTTTTTTGGTTTGTTTTATTTTGTTTTGTGGCCACACCCCAGCAGTATGGCCTTGGGGACCGAACCTGGCTTGACCATGTGCAAGGCACACACCCTTCCTGCTGTGCTATTGCTCCTAGCCTAACACTTGTATTTCTCAGTGGCTTTTGGACTTTCTCTAGAGGTGTTCAGGGGCTTCCAGTGGTGAGGGTGCAGTGATGGGGATTGAACCTGGGTCTTCTGCATGTAGAACGTGCCCTCAGCTGTTGGAGCCATCTCTCAGGCCCACAGCGTGACCGTAACCCATCCGCCCACCCCAGTGAATGACTTAGTGCTTTTAGAGTTCTATCTGTGAAGTGAGTCTTGGGTCACTGCATAGCAGTGAATTCTGCTCAGTGACAGGTCCCACGGAAAATGGGATTTATGAGCAAAGAAAATCCCCTTGGTTTCTTTCTACTGCAGACCTGGATAGTCATCCGGACTTATTTTAGTGGTTGGCCTCTTCGGATGGTTAATCTGATGTATCAGACTATGTTCAGCGCCTGGCTTCTTGCCTTATGGTGGTTCCTACCAAGTTTCCATTCCTTAGGGGCCCCAAAGTCATATTTAGAAATTGGGATTATTTTTAAAATGTTTTTTTTGAAGTCCAGATACAAGTGAGTTTTTTTTAAATATTTCCCCTGAATAAATGTCTCTTCCCCTTTCTTAAAGTTTTGTGGAGTAGTTATGTACTACTCACTAGGGCTTTTAAAGTCTGGGGGGAGTATTTTATTTTATTTATTTATTTATCAACTCTATCTATCTATCTATCTATCTATCTATCTATCTATCTATCTATCTATCTATCTATCTATCTATCTATCTATCTATCTATCTATCTATATCTCTTTCTCTCTCTCTATTTATTTCTGCTCTTTGGGTCACATCCGGCAATTTTTAGGGTAACTCCTGGCTCTGCACTCAGAAATTACTCCTGGCGGTGCCCAGGGGACCATATGGGATGCTGGGGATCGAACCTGGGTCCACTACGTGCAAGGCAAATACCCTACCTGCTGGACTATTGCTCAGGCCCCGGGGAGTATTTTAAATAGTCAAGCTGAGTTATAAGATTAGCAAGTTGTTGGGATGTGATTATAACTTAGTGATTGTATTTAACAATCTTGTGTGGAATAACTGAAAGTTGTTGAAGTGACTAGAGCAGGATCACTAGAAAAAAGGCCATTTCTTCTTAATGTTAACAGTGTAGTAATAGGGGAAGTTAAACTTCAAGTTTTCATATACATATATATATATAATAATTATGATGTACATCTCAAATGAATACAATGTTATTATAACTCAAAAATTATGAGAAAACAATAAAAGTTTTGAAAACTTTAGCTAAGTGGTCAGAGTTTGTATATTAAGGGGGACCACATGGGACGGTGAAGATCCGATCTGGTTCAGCCTGTGCCAAGCACTCTCTGCACTGCGCTCTCTCTTCAGCCCCGTTTTTATTTTAAAACACTTTAATTGGGGCCAGGGAGATAGTGCAGTGGGTAAGGTGCTGCCTTGCCATGCGGCTGACCCAGATAGTCCTGGGTGCACAGCCAGGAGTAACCCCAGAGCACTGCCAGGTGTGGCCGAAAGCCAAACAAAAATTAAAAAAAGAAAATCAAGGTATACTATATATGCAGTAAAATTCACTTTAAAAAATTTTTTTTGAATTTTGACAAAAGCATCAGTTGCTATTAAAATCAAACTAAATCACGTTCCCCTCCTTGTTTGTGTTCCTCTTCCCTTTCCCCATGTCATCAGGTGGTTGTTTTTTCCCCTGTGTTCATTTTTTGAAACAGATGAATCACAGGCCTGAAAATTTTGAATTCGGTGGTTTTCATTTCGCTATGTCGCATTGGGATTTAACCGTATCATTACATTTGCCAGTGGTTCATTGGTGGTGTTTTTGCAGGGCCACGCGCTGGTGGTACTTAAAGGTGACCCCTGGCAGTGCTTGGGGGACCGTGTGGAGTTCTGGGGTCTAATCTGGATTGGCCGCATGTGAGAAAGCGTCCAACTGTTTCCCAGTGTTCCCACTTGTGTTCTAGTCAGCAGTAGGTGTGTTCTGGTCACTCATTTAACGCTTGGTATTATCTCACTTTAGATACCTCTGAGCATCGCGGGTGTGATCCAAAAAGACACACACGCACACACACTCAGAATAGTGCTATAAAACATCATATAGGAAACAACTGAACCAAAGAAGTGTGAAATCTATGTCATGAAAACTCCAAAACAAGAAAGAAATAGACCACCTTAGGAAATGAAAAAATATTTTATGCTTTTGGAATGGAAGAATTAATACTGTCAAAATGACCATACTACCTAAATTACTATTCAATTCAATGCAGTCCTTACCCAAATTCAAATAAGTTTCTTCAAGGACAGTTTATATGGAATCATAAAAGACCTGAAATAGCCAAAACCACACTGAAAAGTAAGAAACTGGGAGGTGTCTCTTTACCTAACTTGAACCTATACCATAAAGCTATAGTGATTGGTACAGCTTAGTCATGGTATTGGAGTAAGGACAGCCTCTCTGAACAGTGGGTTAGAAAGGAATACCAAGGACAAACACCTCCTACCCTATATACACATGCCGTCAGACTTTTTTAAAATAAAGTTCCTTTTTATTTGTTTTGT
>JAJIBD010034130.1:0-15555 GCA_021461705.1 Cryptotis parvus
TTCCAGACTCCTCTCATCAGTTCTCCACCCAGCAGAAGAGCTGATTAAAAGCCTGGTTGCTAGCCACTTGCAGCCGATGGTTCATTAATAAGTGCTAGAGATCAGGGGTGAATACAAGAGTATCCCACCCACACGGCAGAACCTGCAAGGCTACCCATGTCGTATTTGATATTGCCAAATACCAGTAACACCTATAGACCTATTCCCATGACCTCATTGAATGGTTTGAGGAGCTTTTATGTTCCTGAAGCGAGCAATCTTGCCCATCGGCTCTACTAGCATGTGACAGGACATATGGGAGCGCGCTTGATTTTTGCTCGAGGCAAAATCCCCAAGATGATGAAAGCGAACAGGTGAACTTTTTTGGCTTTGCTTTTTGTTTGGGGGCTACACCCAAAGCAAAATAAAACAGTTTCCCTCTAATCCTGAATCTAAAATCAGGATGTGATGAGTTGGACTCAGGAACCATATGAATTCTGACTATCAAATCTGGGTTTGCATGAGGAAGCCAAATGTCCTACTCCCTGTACTACTCCTCTGGCTTTCACAAGTTTATATATTTTAAATTTTAAGCATAATATAAGACAGTCAGCAATATCAGATGAGAACAACATGACCGCAACTGGATTGATACTACACCAGACTGAAGCATTTGCCCTGAGCACTACTGACCTGGGTTTGACTTCCATTGCTCCGCTATGGTTCCCGGGTCAGTCAAAGTTATCTTAAGTAGAGCCAGGATTAAACTCTCGGAGCACTGCCAGATGTGTCCTCTGCCCTCCCCCAAAGAGCAAATAATTATTTATCAGTTATTTTTTGTCTTATATTTATATGTTTCTGTTTTGTAACTTTTTATGTCATTTGGGTTACAAAATCATTCTTACTTTGAATATATATTTTACTCTCCTATGTATAATATATATTTTGCAGTGCTGGGGATTAATCTCAGTACCTTTTACATGCAAGAAAGTTCTTTTCTGATGAGCAACATCTCTAGCTGGTTTATACATTATTATTTTTCATTCTACAAAATAATTTTTAAAGGGTCTAGAATCCAGTGTGGAGTTATGTAAATAGTTATTGAAAGTTAAAAATGGGTCATTGCAAGGTAAATATCTCATCAAATTCTATAATGTTTAATGATGCTGAAAAATGCTGAGATATAATTGCCATAAATACTAGACTTCCCCGTGCAATGTTGAATTGTATTGTGACATTGCAACTATTTTAATAATTTGAGGACATTAAGAAATTGCATTTAACTTTAGACCAGTATATCAGGGAGATAGATTATAGGTTAGCTTGGCCGATTGCAAGAACTTAACTGAAAAAAAGTAAATAGCAAGTTTGCTTTCTACTTCTGTGATCTTGATGTTAAAGAACTTTGGAACCTGAGATATCTACAATATTAGAAACCACAATAAAGTGCACTAGCCTAAGAAATATGATTATTTGAAATCAGCAAATCCAGATCTAGGGATCACTTTCAACCTCAATGCTCCTGACTACCCTTTAGAGTAGAAAAGTCGATAATCCCTTGTTGCAAAGATATAGACTTTGGGAGTAGGTGTTCCTCAGTGTTTATGCATCCACCTTTGCAAGATACTTAAACTGCAATAAACAGGCTATCTGAAATAGAAAGAAGAGGAGAGAGAACCTGTAGACCTCATTTTGACTTTCCCCCTATATACTTTAAAACATTTTTAAAACACTATATATACTTCTCTCCATTTCACCCTTCAAAAGTAAAAATTTTCCTAATAAAAAAGCTATTAAAATGATCAGATAGAAAACTTTTAGTGGAGTACTAGAAGTTTCTGAACATGTTTTCTTTCTCAAAGTATATGACTTTAATTATCGGTGGTATGCTATGAGCATTATTTTTACTCAAGGGTGACTAGTTCATTCAAAGCCCCATTTTTTTAATGGAGGTATACTAATATAATGAAAAATTTAATCTAATACTACTAAATTTTTAAACATCTCTATCTCTATATCACTCATCTATAACCATCTATCTCTCTAAATATCTCTATCTGTAAACTATAGAGCTGAACCTCGTATAACCAATTATCTTTTCTTCTATATTCTTTAAAATAAGCTTAGTATGTGGGCTTTTCCTATATTTTGTTAAATTCTGAGTTAACTTTGATATTGATTTCTCTCAAAGGCTCAGTTATTTTTATAAATTAGAGTGTTTTCTAGATAAAAAAGGCATTTTTTAAATATTGTCACAACTTTTGATGTCTAAATAAGATTGATCGCTACAACAGTTATGGACTATCCTGGAAAGTTCTGTGCCATTTATGAAAGTGGAATATAGTAAGTTTGTAGAAGGGGATATGTCAATTGCCAAAGTTTTATAAATACTATTTTGTGAAAGAATGTGGAAAGAAGCAGAATAATTTATGTCTTAGAAAAAATTGTTTATTACAATTATAGATCTGTGCCAGTATATTGCTGACTTCCAGACAAAAAGTTCAAATGGAGGTCACATATCTCGGAAGATAAATGATATGAGATCAATCCCTATATCACTGTATCACTGTCTTCCCTTTCATCATCGATTTATCAAGTAGGCACCAGTAACATCTCCATATGTCCCGCCACATGCTAGTGTAGCCCAAGGGCATCTGCTCATCCAGGAGCATACAGAGCCTCCACACCATTCCATCAGCTCATGTAGGAATGGGATCTATGACTATTACTGGTATTTGGGCGTATCAAATCACGACATGTGGGTAGCTTGCCAGGGCTCTGCTGTGCTTGGGTGGCATACTCTTGTAGTCACCTCTAAGTCCAGCATTTATCCAGCCGTGCAAGCAGCTGTAATAGGCTCTTCTGCTGGGCGGAGTTCTGATGAGGAGAAGTCTGATGTGGGAAAATGGTGGTCGTCATGAAGTGGGGGTTGTCTAGCTTCTTGCAAGGCTCTGCTGGGAGTGGCTGGCCAGGGCTAGAACCGTACATCCCTCCAGAACCGTGAGCGGCTGGGCTGGGAGAGCCAGTAGCAGCTCTGCCCCATGTCTGTGAGTCCTGAGCATTGCCAGGAGTAATTCCTGGAGTGTAGACCAGGAGTGAGCCCTGAGTGTGAGTGGATGTGAACCAAAAATGAAAGAAAAGTAAAAAGCAAATAAACAAGTAGCTGCCAGAATTGGGGTGCTTAACTTACTTCCCAGAGATAATGATGCGTCTAGAGATTTTTGTTCTTTGGGAGCAGGGAGGACTCCCTAGTTGGTTGAGGTTGATCTAGATTAGGTCTCCACGTTTAGGTTTGAGAATCAAAGCATGGAATCAAGCCTCGTGTCAGGAGTTGCGGTCATGTCTGCCTTCTTTGATGTCATTGCCAGGGAGGAATACTGGGGTGCAGCTGGAGGCTGGGTAGGCCTAAAGCGCCCTGTGGGCCTGTCTCTGCACACAGGGGGTCTCTGGGAGTGGTCCTAATCGACTAGCGTGTTTATATCACGGGAAGGGTGGCAGTGGGGAAAGAGGTAGGGGTGAGACCTTCTTTGTAAAATATTTAATGAGTCTCCGACTTAAGTTAACCTCATCATATGTGTACCAAAAAGAATCTTAAACTTTAAATGATTTTTGTTTCTAAAAAATAGTTGTTACTTATTTATTGAATCACCATGAAATTCAAAAAGTTACAAAGTTTTTCATGACTTTTCAGTCATACATTGTTAGATGTACCAATGTCTGCTTCTCTCCATAATGTCCCCAGTTTTCCTCCCACCCATAGCTTGTCTATATATCAGACACTTTTTTTCCTTCTAGAGCACTTTTGGTTTCTAATACTGTTACTGAGCTATATCATGTATATCACTTTATCTCTCTTCTGTACCCGTTGTTGTCCAAGTGATCCTTCCACTACTATTGTCATAGTGGTCCCTAAGGTGACTTTCTGACCCATGGCAAGAGCATTAAAAAGTTCGAGAATTCTTTTGTCTCCCCAATTTTGTCGATACTATTAATCCCTTACAGAGCCTTTATAGGGGATAAAAATAACAGCAACAGCAGCAACAGCAAGATTCTGCTCTACTAGTTACTAGTTGTATGACCTTTGTGACATTGTAGCTTTTCTGCCTCTGTGTCTTCTCATCTGGAGATTGTGCATAATCATTAGTACTTTGGATAATCATAGTCTCTATCTCAAATTAATTACAATGGTTAAGAAAAATTGCTTTCTCAATTACTTAGTTTGCTTTGTAGCACTGAAAAGCACTGCCTTTTATTGAAAATAAAAGCCAATAATAGCTCCTTATTTGAAAAAAGAGTAGGAACGGTAATGTGTCTGCCACATCTAATACTGCAATGATTAAAGAATATAAAGACCACAAAGTATTTATTTTTAGAGTCTGGCTCCTGCACCAATACTAACTGTATCAAAAATCTTACAAAATAAGAAATATGCGACACTTGAAAAAAGCAAGTGGATATCATCAGACTGAAAAGAAAATCTATACAGACTAACATTTTTCCCAAAATTTTGCTCTAAACAAAATACAAAACTTTGAAACTACAAGAAGATGACCGAAGAAAAAAATTCTAGAAGAACTTTGGTATGATAATAACGTTGAAATAAAATATCAAAGCCATGTTCCAAGAAATAAATAATGAGGTGGACTTAATTAAACTTTTTAAAATTATATTATGTGAAAGGCAGTACCAAGAGAAAGACAAATTATATTACAGATTGGATAAAAATATTTGCAAGACTTGCATGCAATATAGGGCTTTTATCCTAAACAAAGCTCTTTTTACCTTAATTTTTTAAAAATTATTTTATTACACCACATTTAGACATACAGTTACAAGATACCCATGCTTGAGTTTTTGGTTCTACAGTGTTTCAACATGATCCTCCCACCGTACATCTACCATCCCTAATATCCCCACCTCTCTTCCTCCTCCCCCAGCCATCTGCATTGTGGGTTTGTATCTCAACTTTTCTCTTTATATCTCTCCTCCTGCCTACTTTTCTACATTCGTTGGAAGCAGTGTAATCTAGGACTTGATTGGTTCCAATAGTTTGATGGACCACATCCGGACAACAAAAATGGTGGCTATTGTGGTGAGCAAGTCTCCTCCACTTGCCCTCAGATGCTGATGGGCCCAACACCCAAAATACCATCTGTCACCTCTGGGAGCCTCTTTAGTCCAGCTGAGCTAGGGAAAGCTGAATGCCAGCCCCTCCCATTGCGTCTGAGACTCTTCATCCTATGGCTGGTCGCCTTGGGGTAGTTCTTGGGTGGCCACCAGGCTCCCGAACAAGATAAAGAGAAAGGGGCGACCCCAGCTCCATCAGATGAACGCCCAATGACTTCCACTTCTGGGGGCCGCCTACCTGGGGTCGAACTTGGCTACTCTTAATTTGGTCTTGAGATCAGCATCTCTCCTGAGCCGAGTTCTGATGTGCTGCAGCGTCAGACAGCTAAAATGGCAGCTATTGTGTGTGGCACCAGTCACACTGGCTGCTTCCGGGACCCACAAGAGGTGAGTAGGCCAACACTCAAAACCCATCTGACCTCCTCGGAGCCTCATAGTCAGCTGGGCTAGAGAAGAGCTGAATGCCAGCTCTCCCTGGCGCTTCTACGGTTCTGCGCTATCAGCAAAGATTTTTTTAAGGTTGGCTTTATCCATCTATCTATCTATCTATCTTCTATCTATCTATCCTCTATCTATCTATCTATCTATCTATCTATCTATCTATCTATCTATCTATCTATCTACTCCTATCCATCTATCTATCTATCTATCTATCTATCTATCTATCTATCTATCTATCTATCTATCTATCTATCTATCCATCCATCACGTCCATCCGTCCATCAGTCCCATACAGTCCATGCGTACCATCACATCCATCATCCATCCGCATCCATCCATCCGTCCATCAGTCTATCCGTCTGTCTGTCTGTCTGACTGTCTATCTGTCTATGCGGTCTATCTATCTGTCTGACTGTCTTTATTTATTTATTTATAATACTTTATTATACCACCATGAGATATACTCATTAAAACCTTGTTCATGTTTGGAGGTTTTGGTCACATAGTAAACCAGTACCCCACCCTACACCAGTGACCATTTCTGCCACCATATGTCCCCAATTCCCTCCCACCTCCCATAGTCTGCCTCCATGGCAGGTTCTTTATCTCTTTTCTCTCTTCATCTCTCTCTTTTTTCCTTCTCTTTACATATTGTGGATTACAATGCATACACTTAGAGGCCATCATGTGCAATTTTTTGCCTGCATTTAATATTAGTTCTAAGTTAGTGTTAGCCCTTTCGACTTTGTTCGCACATGTTCCCCCTCTCTATCTTACCCCTAACCTCTGGCTCCCACACATTTGTGGTAATTTCCTTACCGTAAGACCTCCTGATCCACGTTTCAGCTGACATTGGATTTTGGTATCACAATATAATATATCTCTATATATGTATATATAAGTAATATATGTGTATATATAATATGTATATATGTATATATATGTATATATATTTATGTCATGCAAATAAAAGCTAGTCATTCTATCTCTCTCTTTTCTTCTCACTAATTTCACTCAACATGATCCTTTCCATGTCAAACCATTTTTAGGCAAATTTCCTAACTTCATTTTTTCCTACAGCTGCATAGTATTCCATTGTGTAGATGTTCCCAAGTTTACTATCCAGCTCATCAGTTCTAGGGCATACTGGTTGCTTTAGTAATGGTAACTATGAATAGTGCAGCTATGAAAATAAAAGTCGCGGATGGTGTTTCCTCTACGTGTTTTGGCTTCCCAGAGTATATTCCCAGGAGTGGTATGGCTGGGCCAAAAATGTAGCTCAGTTTCTAGTCTTTGGAGAAATGTCCATATTGTTTTCCAGAAGGTTGTACAAGTCAACAATCCCACCAACAATAGATGAAAGTACCTTTTCCCGCATCCACGCCAGCACTTTTTGTTTTACCCTTTTGGATATGGAGCTGGTCTCAGTGGTGTGGTGATATCTCATTGTTGTTTTGAGTTGCATCTCTCCGATGATTAGTGATGATTAGCATTTTATCATATGCCAACAAAGAGCTTTAAAAGCTGATATCCACACCAATATCTCAGAAGATATTAATAATATATAATACTTTTTATTCATAATTTCAAAATATTTAAATCAGCAAAGTTGTACTTCAGTAAAGGTTCATGAAAAGACAAGCTATAATAATTAGTGGCAATGAATTACTAATTATTATTAAAAAAAATAACCTATCAATTCATGAAATGACAACGGTGACTCTTAAGTGTATACCCTTACTAAGTAAAATAAGTTTATAAAAAAGGTTCAGCTATGATTTCAAGTTTATGAAATCCTGGAAAACTATGGAGATAGTAAAGAATATCACTGATCAATTAATAGATAACAAAGGATGAGCACATGTTTTACATTTGCAAAGCCTGAGAATTATGCCAAACAATCCACATGGGGACAATCCCGAGAGAACAATGAAGTAGAACTAATTCCTCAGCATTGTTTAGTATGGTCCATAAAAAATAAATAATCATACAAATATCAATGATTTCTAAATATCAGTGAGGAGAAGAGAGATAAAGAGATGGAATACAGAGGATTTTTAGTATTGTGAAGCAATTCCATATGATACTATAGTGGTGAAATGTTTGCAATTATACATTTCTCCAAACCAATACATTTACACTAAGATACAGCCTAATGTATGCTGGTTACATAAACTAGTTGAAGTTTATACTCTAGGATTTTAATAATGGAAGTTTTGTACCTGACTTAGAAGAGTTATATAACTATGTATGTCCACTTATTTCTTCTTGAGAAGCAATAATGCTGACAAGTTTTCAGTTTAAAGAATACAATTCATCTTTTTAAGGCACCCAATTTTCATCACCCTAGAATACATTGATCTTAGATTATAGAAATGAAATGATTAGGAAGGGGAAAGAAATAAAAGGAATTATATCAGAAAGCAGATGGGAAGAAATGTGATGAGGGTCAAAGTAGGGTCATGTGTAGTGTAGAGGTGTTGTATATGTGCAAATGAACCACCAATACTGAAAGCAAGAAACCAACCAATAGCAACCACACTTGTAATATGTGCCTATCTTCTAGTTTTAGATAATGAGAAATTACTAATTATTCTTTTTCTAAAAAATTCTAACATTTTCAATAGCTTCAGGTATGGAACATGCATGTGATAACTCACAAAGTCGAATAGATCAGGAAAATGCTGTTTTCCATTGTGACAAATTTAGGTTCAAAAAACAATCATAATGGCCTCTCAATTGATCCTAGAGCCTGTTGGAACTGTGTGCACTTTAATTTTTATTTGCGTATTTATCTTTCTCCAGCTATTCTAAAACCCACAAAAAGCAGGGATTGCATCTTGTATTTCTATATTGTTAGAAGACACCATTCTAGGAAAAGGGAATAGAAGCTGTTCAAGAATACATATAGTTATATTTTCTCAACTTTTAAAATCAGGATTTATTTTAAGGCATAGATTCTGTGTTTAGTTAGCAATGAAAGTCTGTGTATGTGTGCTTTAGAATCAAAGACAGATCTTTAAAGACGAAATGTTGCCCTTTTTCCTGTTATCTCCCCTTTCCATTAACTAGCACATTTGGATCTCTGAGACAGTGTTCACTGAACAAAACAACTACTTGCATGTACAATTACTAATTCTGTAGGCGCCAATGGATGTTCCAACTTTAGAAAAAGTTGGCCAAATATGTTTGCTTTCACTAAATTATATTTCCTCAGAGACTGGCACTCTTGATATTGCTTATATGTACTAAACAGATAAAGTGCTTTTCATTAATAGCTTAGGTTGGCCTTAGCTGTAACCTATTTGCTGAAGTGAGCATAGCACCACTAGAGACACTTGGATGAGGCTCACACTGACGCTTTATAAAGCTAAACAAACACCAAATCTTCTAAGAAGGCGCACAAGTTCAGCCAGAAATAATAAATTTTATTTGCACTGATGTTGAATTATGGTGTGCTCCTCAAGGAAGATAATTTTTGGACAGACAGATAATAGGAAATTAAAAGTAAAATTTAGGTATCTTTTCTAAATCCGCTAATCTAGTTAAAAATCACTAGAAGATGTTCAGGTTTTTTGGTAGTAATCTCACGAAATTTATAAAATCTAATTTAAATATAGAGTTCTACTTCTTTTTTGGTGGGTGTAGGTCAAATTGGTGGTGCTCAAAGTCTAACTCTAATAGATGCTCCAAATTTACACCAGCAGACCTCAGTGGGCGGTATGAAGTTACTGAGCTCAGAACTAAATCTCATGCCTGCAAGCATGTGCTTTAGCCTGTTCAGCTTCTCTACAATTCCTAGGTGATAATGTTTAATAATGTGTTCAAATTTTGGTGTAGCAAATGTGAGAGAAATACGGCTATAGCGATGTGTATTTGGAGTGTTTAGGAAGGATCGACTAAGAGAGAGATAGCTTTTTGGTTGAATTATAGGGAGTTGATGAAGTCAGCTCATATTTAATAAAACATTTGAGACATTTTTCCCAAAAAAGTTCATTTATTTAGAACTGACCAATATAGGCAGACACAAAAGAAATGTTAATACACCTTTAAGATCTGCACTGAAAATGGAATCACACATAAATATGTAGTGAGTTTTGTTATTCACTTGGTGTTTTTGAATCAATTAGTGTCTGGAAGATGGATCAAAGAGTTCATTACCACCAGTGATGTTGAGCAGTGCTAGATGCCGAACTTGTTCAACTTCTTTAAACTTATCCTCCCTTGGGAAGCGCAGATATTTGTACATTCTCAATGAAAGAACCTTTTTATTTAGAGAAGTCTGTCCTTCCCTCTTCAACAGCATGCAGCTATGGGGAGGGAGACACGTGGAGCTTTGACAGATGAAGTGGACACTTAGCCAATCAGATCCGCAGAAGTCAAACTGGTGCTCAATGGGGTACTGATGTTTGTCAAATAGCCCTCAGAGGCATGCTTGGTGCTGTAAGGGCCATGCTGCTCAGGAGACCGAGTCAGGGCCTCTCATGTGCAAACTATAGTCCCCAAACTCAAAGATTATGATAAATAAATACAGGGTATGTGCTACTTCAACATCTTTCAAAATATACTTTTGAAATATTTTTTAAAATATTCATTATTGATTTAATTTTCAGTGAAATAATATAGTACAAAGTGAACAAAATTTACTTAAAAAGATGCTTGACCAGAAAGAAAGTAAAAATATGTGTTGAGAGAGAGAGGAGGGACTTCTCTAGAGTAGAAAAGGAGCCTCAAAGTACACGCTTAATTTTGACTAAAAGTCTCTTCTGACCAAAATATCTCATTTGATGAGACAATATAATCAGACATTTTAATTTTCTTTTCAATAATTTTAGTGACTCAAGATGGGTCTTTAATGCACGAAATTTAATTATAAAGATTTGGGGGAGGAGAGAAGAGGAAAGAGACAAGTATGGTTTGTGTTCAAGGGGAAGCTTAGGCTTTAAAAGAAATCGTGGATAATTATTTTTGACTCTTTGCTCATATAAAAGTTTTATTTTTTTTTATTTATTTTTATAGCCAGATATATAACATTTTTAATCTGTTACCACAATATTTGAATAAAAAGAAAGACATAAAGTGTTATATGTAATTATGACATTCTAATTTAAATGTGAAAGATTAATGTCAATTTAATACCCATTAGCCATATTTATTATTGCCACTTATTTACACTGATATTATGTTGGGTTTGATTCTCTAAAGTGTTCTTCATGTATTGGCTGTTGTAATATTTGTGGGTAGACATTATAGTTCCATCTACCAGGTGAGGAATGGCAGTAAAGAAGATAAATAACATTCCTGAAGCCATCAACTTAACAAATGGCAGAGTAGGGGTTGAACTTAGCTATCCCCAGCTCCAAAGTCTTTTCTAATAATATCTTTTCTATGAATGTTCTATGATAAATGTGATGGTAAATGAAGAATTTACTTATGTAACAAAAGGCTCAAAATTTTACCATATGTATGTCATTAGCTAAGAAAACAGTGCAGAAATTATTGTAAATGGTACAGTTACCTAATCACCAAGAAAAGAAAAATTTAAATTATAATTAGATATTTGACAAGCAAATTAGGACACTTTAACAGATACAGTTTTCTATTAAATTTGCATGATTATTTGGGCATTTCAATATGTGTTGAATATAAATATTTACTGGTTCATTACAGTATGTAAAACATGGATACACAGATTCATATAAAAGGTAAAAATATTGGCAAGGATATGGAAAATTGAAACCTTCATAAAATTGATTTAAAATGTAAACAATTGATACTACTATGGAAAACAGTCAACAGAGAGTAAAATAGAATTACCTTGTGATCCTTTCAATCCTGCTTCTGAGTACATATTTCCCCAAAAGTGAAACCAGAATTTCAAAACATATGAATTCTCTTGTTTTTTGAAGCTTTCAATACAAGCTTTTAATATAAATTTGGCAGTCAGTTAATAGCCAAAATGTCCACCATAATATAGATGAAGAAAATGAGATATACATGCATATTGAGTACATTCATACATTCATACATGCCCAATGTTTTTCACCTTGGAAAGACTGTTAACATGAATTCAGTCACGAGAACATAGACTAAATGGGATAAGATACAGATTGATATGAATAAGTGAAATAAAAGTCACACCACTTTACAAGGTATATAAAATATATAAAATAGTCAAAATCATAGAAACAGAGATGCAGCCAGTTGTTACTCAGGATGAAGAAGGGAGAAATTAGAATCTGTGTAAATGGTACAGAGTTACATTTATGCAAGATGGATAATTTCCGAAGGTCTGATGCACAGTACAAGCCTACTATCAACATTACACTTTTCACTTAAAAATTGGTAAGAAAATAGGTGTCTGTTGGCTTTTTCTTACCACAGAAAAGAACACAACCAAAAGCAATAAAAGCAATAGCTCTTGGGAAGCTTCCAAGATTTAGAATATCTCCTTTACCTTGACAGTATTTTGAATTTACAGATGTTTTCATCTTTTCAATTAATAAAATATATGTATTAAATATGTGCATAGAATAATAATGCTATTTCAGATTATCTGTTGAAAGAATCAAGAAAAATAAATATGTTTGATGCAAAAAAGTGCTCTTAGCCTAAGAGTTTAATCTTTTATGTTTCTATTTTACTGAGGTCATGGTTTTATTGTCCATACCAGTTAATTTATTTTCTGAATTACAACTGCTTTCTTTTAAATTGTCGATTAGTTTCATTATTGAATAATACAGAATTTTAAGAAATTTGTTCTTGGAGTATTCAAACAAATTTATTCTTTGAATATTTAGGTCATCTATAATATATTTGTATTACAAAATAAATATAATATTTGCTAAAGAAGGCATTTTTGAGATGATTTTGAAAAATATTCCTGGCCTTCAAATTTTATTTCATTGTTAACTTATTCATTTGTGACTTTCAGATCTAGGCAAAATATTCAATTCACATAAAAATCATTGGATTGTTACATATTAATTAGGTTGTTGGGAGAGATTTTGCCTTTAGAACAGAACAAATCAAAATAGTGAATCAGAGATTTCCAACTCATTTATATTGTCCATATTAAGCATAATTTTCTAAAATAAAACTGCTGATAAAAAAAACAACAAGGCCAATGAAATTCCATAATAATTTATATGGATATAATATCAACTGAAACATTATTATCTAAGAAATATCATAAATATCTTTGCTTTATTGTATTTACTATGCATTTTCTATTTTAGCATTGCAAATGTCTCTAGCCTTCTTTATTTTGATACTTGATGAAAACAAATTTACTTGTTTAATATAGCTAGGATTTATCCAGTTTCAGAAACAGGATCTATATTAATCCCTAAGATTAAGAAAAACATTTCTCATCAGTAGCTGTCGTTATCTACAAAAGCTTATATCAAAAAACTAATCAAAATACTTAAAGGTTTTGAGTAGAAAATGAAATCAAGAAAGTTTATACAGGTTGTGAGTAAATGATGAAAATATAATTAATGTTTCATGGAAGGGAAGAGAGAAGAAGGAGAATAAGGAGACTCCTAACATTATAGCTGCTATTATTTTTGTGCTATAGAAACATGTATATTTTTAGCACTTACACAATAGAACAAGCTAGGAGAAAACATTGCAAAGTAGGTAAGGAAGATAAATATTATTTAGATATGAGACTTTTTAAAATCCACAGTCAGTAGGTAAAGGAACATTGAAACTTCGGTGGAGTTGAGGGCAGCAGAAGCACAGAGCCTTTATTGCCCAAGACACATGTCAACACACACATAGTGACAAATATGGAGTTGATGAAATAACACCTTCCACAACATGTTTCACTCTAAGCTGCTTTAGAGAAGTTATTATCATGGACATTTTTGAATTATTTAATGTTCTCTGGAAGGCAATAAACATCATCAGTAAATAGAGGAATATTGATGTGCTTATTTCACAAGCTGAATGAACTTGGAAACAGAGTGGTCTATTGAATAATAAATAACACACTTTGGGTCATGCAATTGCACTGGAGTTGAAGGAGCTTAAGAATCCAATGTTGGTTTTTGATGCAGTTGTGCATTTTCCTTTAGCTGTGAGTTCAATGTCTAATGAAAGACTTAAAAATCTTTTTTAAGATATGCACAGCTGTTTCAGAAAGAAATACCATGCAGATCTGAAAAGTTTAGGATAATTCTCAAGAGCGCATTCTTGGCGAGAGTGTTGCTGAGTAGTATGTGAGGCATCCTCGGTTTCTGATCTCCAGCCTGCAATAAGTATCTTGAGCACTTAGCCAGGAGAGAGATCCTGAGCACTGGAGCCAGGGTAAACCCTGAGGCCTAGTGAGATTTTATCCATCATAAAAAATCATTCTAAACCAAGGAGAGGCGCCACTGTTAGGGAAAACACTTATCACATATTGTTTGAATAAGTGATTTTCTGTGTTTGAATAAGTGATTCTGTAGAATATATTTTTGTCAAAATACTATATCTAGCAACAGTTTATTTCAATAAATAAGATTTATAGACAGAAGGTTCAGGATTTGTGATAATATGATATAAACAAAGAGGAGAGAGAGAAGAAGAAACTTGAAATAAATACTTAGCTGGATGGGTTTCTTACTAGCAATATAATTTTCTGCATCTTTCCATAATTTTTTACACAACATTTAACCGCACTTGATTCAAAAATTGTTCTCAATACAGAATTTAGAAACAGTTATTGAGTACTTGCCCACATAACCAAGTCACCACCATAGCATCGCCCTGCCCTGAGTCCCTGGTTTCCTGCGACCCTGCTTCCTTACATATAGGCACTAAATGATTTACTTTATGTTGCTTATTATAATGCCATATATCTCCTAATAATTGTTGCTGAAGTAACACTTTATTGAGCTGTTATATATACCAAGATTGAGCCACCATTTTCTTAGGTTTATCATTACCATCTTTGCTTGAAGAAAGTTTCCTATTTACACTTTTTTAGTCATTGGAGAGATCAGACCCTCTGTTTCAGGACATGACTAATACTGTAAACACATAGAGAGGGACAAAATGTAATTTTACTTTTCTTCATATGAGAGTGCAGTGACTAGAAAAACCATTTTCCATTTTACATATTTTGTCTAATTTCAACCATGGAGAGAAGACATAAAATGTTATAAATTTTCCTGATGGAGCTTTTTCTCCTTCCTCCTCCTCACAATCTCTCTCTCTTCCCTTCTTTTCTCTCTTTTCTTCCTTCCTTCTTTTCCTCACTTACTTACTCCCTTCCAATTTTTTTAAATTTTATCTATTCTTTTTATTTGTTTTCAGCATGTAATAGCAGCTTCTTTTTTAATATGAGAAGGAGTTTTATTGACTATATATTTTTCTAATTTTTTATTTTATTTTATTTTACAATTACGAAGATATACAAATTAAAAGTTCCTTATTGGGTTTGGTCATACAGTGTTCCAGCAGCCCCATCCCTCCACTAGTGCCCATCTCCAACCACCAGGTCCCGGTTCCCTCCCCTCTCCCAGCCCGCCTCCATGGCAGGTTCAATATTTCTTCTGTCTCTATCTCTTTCTCTATTCCTTCCACTTCAGATTATGGATTACAGAACATACATTAAGGGTTGTCATATGTATCTTTTTGCCTGTATTTAATGCTCAGTTCTAGGTTCAAAATTGTTGTTTGCACTCTGTTCCATTTTCCTGTCTTACCTAGCCTCCCCTCCACCACATTCAGATATATTTCTACCCAAAACAGACCCTGATATATGTTTCACTTGCCTGTGGATATTGGTATATCATAATATATACACATATATTTATGTCATGCAAATAAATACATCATTCCGTATCTGTCTCTCTTCTTTACCTAATTTTCACTCAAATATAAATTTTCCATGTCCATCATTTATGGGGAGAATTTATAACTTCATTTACCTAAGGCTGCATAGTATTTCATTGTGTAAGATGTACCAGCTTCTCTTTATCCAGTCATGGATTCCAAGGCACTCTGGTTTGTTTACAG
>JAJIBD010034131.1:0-72237 GCA_021461705.1 Cryptotis parvus
TCATCAGTTCTCCACCCAGCAGAAGAGCTGATTAAAGCCTGGTTTGCACAGCCACTTGCAGCCAGATGGTTCATTAATAAGTGCTAGAGATCAGGGGTGAATACAAGAGTATCCCCACCCACACGGCAGAACCTGGCAAGCTACCCATGTCGTATTTGATATGCCAAATACCAGTAACACTTATAGACCTCATTCCCATGACCTGATTGAATGGTTTGAGGCTCTTTTATGTTCCTGAAGCGAGCAATTGCCCTTGGACTCTACTAGCATGTGACAGGACATATGGAGATGCTATTGGTGCCTGCTCGAGCAAATCCAGATGATGAACGGGAAGACAGGTGAACTCTTTGTTTTGTTTTGTTTGGGGGGGCTACACCCAAAGCAAAATAAAACAGTCCTCATAGTCTAACTCCTGAATCTGAAATCAGGATGATGCTGGTGGACTCAGGGAACCATATGGGATTCTGACTATCAAATCTGGGTTTGCCATGAGGAAGGCAAATGTCCTACTCCCTGTACTACTCCTCTGGCCTCTGAAGTTTATATATTTTAAATTTTAAGCATATAAGACAGTCAGCAATATTATGATAAGAACAACATGACGAACTGGATTGATACTACAGCAGACTGGGTATTTGCCCTGAGCACTACTGACCTGGGTTTGACTTCCATTGCTCCATATGGTTCCCAAGTCAGTCAAAAGTTATCCTTAAGTATAGAGCCAGGATTAAACTCTGAGCACTGCCAGATGTGTCCTCTGCCACTCCCCAAAAAGAGCAAATAATTATTTATCAGTTATTTTTGTCTTATATTTATATGTTTTGTTTTATAACTTTTTATGTCATTGGTTACAAACACTTACTTTGGAAATATATATTTTAATTTTATGTATAATATATATTTTGCAGTGCTGGGGATTAATCTCAGTACCTTATACATGCAAGACAAGTTCTTTTCTGATGAGCAACATCTCTAGCTAGTTTATACATATTTTTCATTCTACAAAATAATTTAAAAAGGGTCTAGAATCCAGTGTGGATATGTAAATAGTTATTGAAAGTTAAAAATGGGTCATACAAGGTAAATATCTCATCAAATTCTTATAATGTTTAATGATGCTGAAATGCTGAATATTATCTTATAAATACTAGACTTCATGTGAATGTTGAATTGTATTATACATTGCAATTATTTTAATAATTTGAGACATTAAGAAATTGCATTTAACTTTAGACCAGTATATCAGGGAGATAGATTATAGGTTGCTGGCCGATTGCAAGAACTTAACTGAAAAAGTAAATAGGCATAGTTTGCTTTCTACTTCTGTGATCTTGATGTTAAAGAACTTTTTGAATCTGAGATATCTACAATATTAGAAACCACAATAAAGCTGTGTGCCTTAAGAAATATGATTATTTGAAATCAGCAAATCCAGATCTAAGGATCACTTTCAACCTCAATACCCTGACTACCCTTTAGAGTAGAAAAAGCGATAATCCCTTGTTGCAAAGATATAGACTTTGGGAGTGAGGTGTTGTTCAAGTGTTTATGCATCTCCCTTTGAAAGATACTTAAACTGGACCAAGAAACAGCACTTGAACAGAAAGAAGAGGAGAGAACCTGTAGACTCTCATTTGACCTTTCCCTATATAATTTAAAACATTTTAAAAACACTATATATTTGTCTCCATTTCACCTTCAAAAAGTAAAAAATTTTCTAATAAAAAGCTATTAAAAATGATCAGATAGAAAACTTTTAGTGGAGTACTAGAAGTTTCTGAACATGTTTTCTTTCTCAAAGTATATGACTTTAATCTGCTGGTATTGCTATGAGCATTATTTTTACTCAAGGGTGACTAGTTCATTCAAAGCCCATTTTTTAATGGAGGTATAATAATATAATGAAAAATTTAATCTAATACTGATTAAATTTTAAACATCTATCTCTATATCATCTCATCTATAACCATCTATCTCTCTAGATATCTCTATCTCTAACCATAGAGCTGAACCTTGTATAATTAATTATCTTTTCTTCTATATTCTTTTTAAATAAGCTTAGTATGTGGGCTTTCCTATATTTTGTTAAATTCTGAGTTAACTTTGTATTGATTTCTCTCAAAGGTCAGTTATTTTTATAAATTAGGAGTATTTTCTAGGTAAAAAGGCATTTTTTAAATATTGTGACAACTTTTTGATGTCTGAATAAGATTGATCGCTACAGTTATGGAATATCCTGGAAAGTTCTGTGCCATTTATGAAAGTGGAATATAGAAGTTTGTAGAAGGGGATATGTCAATTGCCAAATTTTTATAAATACTAATTTGTGAAAGAATGTGGAAAAGAAGCAGAATAATTTATGTCTTAGAAAAAAATTGTTTATTACAATTATAGATCTGTGTCGAACATTGCTGACTTCCAGACAAAAGTTCAAATGGAGGTCACATATCTGAGAAGATAAATGATATAAGATCAATCACTATATCACTGTATCACTGTCTTCCCCTTTCATCATCGATTTGCTCAAGTAGGCACCAGTAACATCTCCATATGTCCTGTCACATGCTAGTGTAGCCCAAGGGCATCTGCTCACCCAGGAACATAAAGAGCCTCACACCATTCCATCAGGTCATGGGAATGAGGTCTATAATTGTTACTGGTATTTGGCGTATCAAATACGACATGGGTAGCTTGCCAGGCTCTGCTGTGCGGGTGGCATACTCTTGTAGTCACCCTCTAAATCCAGCATTTATCCAGCCGTGCGAGCTCAGCTGTAATAGGCTCTTCTGCTGGGCGGAGTTCTGATGAGAGGGAAGTCCCGATGTGGAAAATGGTGGTCGTCATGAAGTGGGGGTTGTCTGGCTTCTTGCAAGGCTCTGCTGGGGTGGCGGGCCAGGGCTAGAACCCGCCATCCCTCCCGGGAGCCTTGTGAGCGGCTGGGCACAGGGAGAGCCGGTAGCAGCTCTGCCCCATGTCTGTGAGTCCCTGAGCATTGCCAGGAAGAATTCCTGAGTGCAGAGCCAGGAGTGACCCCTGAGTGTGGCTGGATGTGAACCAAAAATGAAAGAAAAGTAAAAAGCAAATAAACAAGTAGCTTCCAGGACTTGAAATTGCTTAACTTACTTCAGAGATAATGATGCGTCTAGAGATTTTTGTTCTTTGGGAGCAGGAGGCCTTCCCCTAGTTGGTTGAGGTTGCTCTAGATTCGGTCTCCACGTTTGGTTTGAGAATCAGAAGCATGGAATCAAGCCTCGTGTCAGGGAGTTGCAGTCATGTCTGCCTTCTTTGATGTCATTGCCAGGGAGGAATGCTGGGTGCAGCTGGAGGCTGGGTGGGCCTAGAAGCACCCGTGCGGCCTGTCTCTGTACACAGGGGTCTCTGGGAGTGGTCATGATCGACAGCGTGTTTATATCACGGGAAGGGTGGCAGTGGGGAAGAGGTAGGGGTGAGACCTTCTTTGTAAAATATTTAATGAGTCTGCAACTAAAGTTAACCTCATCTTGCGTGTACTTAAAAAGAATCTTAAACTTTAAACAATTTTTGTTTCTAAAAAAAATATTTCTTACTTATTTATTGAATCACCATGAAATTCAAAGTTACAAAGTTTTTCATGACTTTTCAGTCATGCATTGTTGGATGTCACCAATGTCTGCTTCTCTCCGCCAATGTCCCCAGTTTTCCTCCCACCCATTAGCTTGTCTATATGTCAGACACTTTTTTTTCCTTCTAGGCACTTTGGTTTCTAATACTGTTACTGAAGCTATATCATGTATATCACTTTATCTCTCTTCTGTTCCCAGTTGTTGTCCAGAGTGATCCCTTCCCACTACCATTGTCATAGTGGTCCCTAAGGTGACTTTCTGACCCATGGCAAGAACACAAAAGAAGTTCGAGAATTCTTTTTGTCTCCCAATTTTTGTCGATACTATTAATCCCTTACAGAGCCTTTATAGGGGATAAAAATAACAACAACAACAGCAACAATAAGATTCCTGCTCTACTAGTTACTAGTTGTATGACCTTTTTGTGACATTATTAACTTTTCTGCCTCTGTGTCTTCTCATCTGGAAATTGTGCATAATCATAGTACTTTGGATAATCATAGTCTCTATCTCAAAGGGTAATTACAATGGTTAAGTAAAGTACTTTCTAAATTACTTGGTTGCTTTGTAGCACTGAAAAGCACTGCCTTTTATTGAAAAAAAAAAGCAAAATAGCTCCTTATTTGAAAAAAAAAGTAGGGGGCAATGTGTCTGCCACATGTAATACTGCAATGATTAAAGAATATAAAGACCACAAAGTATTTATTTAGAGTCTGGCTCCTGCCAATACTAACTGTATCAAAGTCTTACAAAATAAGAAAAAATAATGACACTTGAAAAAAAAGCAAGTGGATATCATCAGACTGAAAAGAAAATCTAGACAGACATAACATTTTCCCCAAAATTTTGCTCTAAACAAAATACAAAACTTTGAAACTACAAGAAGATGACCGAAGAAAAATTCTAGAAGAACTTTGGTATGATAATAACTTTAGAAATAAAATATCAAAGCCATGTTCCAAGAAATAAATAATGAGGTGGACTTAATTAAACTTTTTAAAAATTATATTATGTGAAAGGCAATGCCAAGAGAAAGACAAATTATATTACAGATTGGATAAAAATATTTGCAAGACTTGCATGCAATATAGGGCTTTTATCCTAAACAAAGCACTTTTTTTACCTTAATTTTTAAAAATTATTTTATTACACCACATTTAGACATACAGTTACAAGATACCCATGCTTGAGTTTTGGTTCTACAGTGTTTCAACACTGATCCCTCCACCCGTGCACATCTCCCATCACTAATGTCCCCACCTCTCTTCCTCCTCCCCCAGCCCATCTGCATTGTGGGTTTTGTATCTCCTTTCTCTCTTTATATCTCTCCCTCCTGCCTACTTTTCCTACACATCGTGGAAAGCAGTGTAATCTAGGACATGATTGGTTCCAATAGTTTGATGGACCACATCCGACAGCAAAAATGGTGGCTATTGTAGTGGGCAAGTCTCATCCGACTTGCCCTCAGATGTGATGGGCCAACACCCAAAACCCATCTGTCCTCCTGGGAGCCTCTTGGTCAGCTGAGCTAGGGGAAAGCTGAATGCCAGCCCTCCCCGTTGCGTCTGAGACTCTTCATCCTATGGCTGATCGCCTTGGGGCAGTTCTTGGGTGGCCACCGGGCTCCCGAACAAGATAAAGAGAAAGGGTGGCCCCAACTCCATCTGATGAATGCCCAATGACTTCCACTTCTGGGAGCCGCCTACCTGGGCTCGAACTTGGCTACTCTCTTAATCTGGTCTTGAGATCGGCATCTCTCCTGGGCGAGTTCTGATGTGCTGCAGCGTCCAGACAGCTAAAATGGCAGCTATTGTGGTGGGCAAGTCTTGCTGGCTGCTTCCGGGACCCACCAGAGGTGATAGGCCAACACTCAAAACCCATCTGACCTCCTGGGAGCCTCATGGTCAGCTGGGCTAGAGAAGAGCTGAATGCCAGCTCTCCCTGTTGCTTCTGAGGCTCTGCACGCTATCAACAAAGAATTTTTTAAAGTTATCTTATCTATCTATCTATCTATCTATCTATCTATCTATCTATCTATCTATCTATCTATCTATCTATCTATCTATCTATCTATCTATCTATCTATCTATCTATCTATCTATCTATCTATCTATCTATCTATCTATCTATCTATCTATCTATCTATCTATCTATCTATCTATCTATCCATCCATCCATCCATCCATCCATCCATCCATCCATCCATCCATCCATCCATCCATCCATCCATTCCATCGTCCATCCGTCCATCGTCCATCCGTCCATCCATCCATCCGTCCATCCGTCTATCCGTCTGTCTGTTTGTCTGACTGTCTGTCTATCTGTCTATCGGCCCATCTATCTGTCTGTCTGTCTGTCTTTATTTATTTATTTTAATATTTTATTATACCACCGTGAGATATACAATTAAAACCTTGTTCATGTTTGGAGGTTTTGGTCACATAGTGTTCCAGTACCCCACCCTCCACCAGTGACCATTTTCTGCCACCAATGTCCCCAATTCCCTCCCCTCCCATAGTCTGCCTCCATGGCAGGTTCTTTATCTCTTTTCTCTCTTCCTTTCTCTCTTTTCCTTCTCTTACATATTGTGGATTGCAATACATACACTTAGAGGTCATCATGTGCAATTTTTTTTTGCCTGCATTTAATGCTTAGTTCTAGGTTGGTATTAGCCCTTTCGACATTTATTCGCACATGTTCCCCTCTCTGTCTTACCTAACCTCTGGCTCCCACACATTTGTGGTAATTTCCGCTTTTGGTAAGACCTCCTGATCCACGTTTCACCTGACATTGGATTTTGGTATCATAATATGTATATATATCTATATATGTATATATACGTAATATATATGTGTATATATAATATGTATATATGTATATATATGTATATATATTTATGTCATGCAAATAAAAGCAGTCATTCTATCTCTCTTTTCTTCTCACTAATTTCACTCAACATGATCCTTTCCATGTCCATCCATTTTTAGGCAAATTTCCTAACTTCATTTTTCCTACAGCTGCATAGTATTCCATTGTGTAGATGTTCCAAAGTTTTTTATCCAGTCATCAGTTCTAGGGCATACTGGTTGCTTTCAGGTTCTGGCTACTGTGAATAGTGCAGCTATGAAAATAAAAGTGCGGATGGTGTTTCCGCATGCGTGTTTTTGGCTTCCCAGGGTATATTCCCAGGAGTGGTATGGCTGGGCCAAAAGGTAGCTCAGTTTCTAGTCTTTGAAGGAATGTCCATATTGTTTTCCAGAAAGGTTGTACAAGTCAACAATCCCACCAACAATAGATGAAAGTACCTTTTCCCGCATCCACGCCAGCACTTTTTGTTTTACCCTTTTGGATATGGGCCAGTCTCAGTGGTGTGAGGTGATATCTCATTGTTGTTTTGATTTGCATCTCTCTGATGATAAGTGATGATTAGCATTTTATCATATGCCAACAAAGAACTTTTAAAGCTGATATCCACACCAATATCTCATGTAGATATTAATAATATATAATACTTTTATTCATAATTTCAAAATATTTAAATCAACAAAGGTGTACTTCAGTAAAGGTTCATGAAAAGACAAGCTATAATAATTAGTGGCAATGAATTACTAATTATTATTAAAAGGAAATAACCTATCAATTCATGAAATGACATGGGTGACTCTTAAGTGTATACCCTTACTAAGTAAAATAAGTTTATGAAAAAGGTTCATGCTATGATTTCAAGTTTATGATATTCTGGAAAACTATGGAGATAGTAAGAATATCACTGATCAATTGATAGATAACTCAAAGGATGAGCGCATGTTTTACATTTGCAAAGCCTGGGAATTATGCCAAACAACACATGGGGACAATCCCAGAGAACAATGAGGTAGAACTAATTCCTCAGCATTGTTTGGTATGGTCCATAAAAAATAATCATACAAATATCAGTGATTTCTAAATATCAGTGAGGAGAAGAGATAAAGAGATGGAATACAGAGGATTTTTAGTATTGTGAAGCAATTCCATATGATACTATAGTGGTGAAATGGTGCAATTATACATTTCTCCAAACCAATACATTTACACTAAGATACAGCCTAATGTATACTGGTTACATAAACTAGTTGAAGGTACACTCTGGGATTTTAATAAGAGAGAAGTTTTGTACCTGACTTAGAAAATTGTATAACTATGTATGTCCACTTATTTCTTCTTGAGAAGCAAAAATGCTGACAAGTTTTCAGTTTAAAGAATACAATTCATCTTTTAAGGCATACATAATTTTTCATCACCCTAGAATACATTGATCTTAGATTATAGAAATGAAATGATTAGGAAAGGAAAGAAATAAAAGGAATTATATCAGAAGCAGATGGGAAGAAATGTGATGAGGGGTCAAAAGTAGGGCCATGTATAGTGTAGAGGTGTTGTATATGTGTAAATGAACCACCAACACTGAAAGCAAGAAACCCAACCAATAGCAACCACACTTGTAATATGTGCCTATCTTCTAGTTTTAGATAATGGAAATTGCTAATTATTCTTTCTAAAAATTCTAACATTTTCAATACCTTCAATTATGGAACATGCATGTGATAACTCACAAAGTCGAATAAGATCAGGAAAATGCTGTTTATCCATTGTGACAAATTTAGGTTAAAAAAAAACAATCATAATGGCCTCTCCATTGCTCCTAGAGCCTGTTGGAACTGTATTGCACTTTAATTTTTTATTTGCTTATTTATCTTTCTCCAGCTATTATAAACCCAGCAAAAGCAGGGATTGCATCTTATGTTTATATATTATTAGAAGACACCATTCTAGGAAAAGGGAATATAGAAGCTGTTCAAGAATACATATAGTTATATTTTCTCAACTTTTAAAATCAGGATTTATTTTAAGGCATAGATTCTGTGTTTAGTTAGCAATGGAAGTCTGTGTATGTGTGCTAAGAATCGAAGACAGATCTTTAAAAGACAGATGTTGCCATTTTCCTGTTATCTCCCTTTCCATTAACTAGCACATTTGGATCTCTGAACAGATGTTCACTGAACAAAACAGCTACTTGCATGTACAATTACTAATTCTGTATGCACCAATGGATGTTCCAACTTTAGAAAAAGTTGGCCAAATATGTTTGCTTTCACTAAATTATATTTCCTCAAGGGACTGGCACTCTTGATATTGCTAGCATGTACTAAACAGATAAAGTGCTTTTCATTAATCGCTTAGTTTGGCCCACAGCTGTAACCTATTTGCTGAAATGGGCAGAGACCTGCTAGAGACACTTGGATGAGGCTACACTGCCTCTTATAAAGCTAAATACACCAAATCTTCTAAGAAGGCGCACAAGTTCAGCCAGAAATAATAATTTTTATTTGCACTGATGTTGAATTATGGTGTTATCCTCAAGGAAGATAATTTTTAGACAGAAGAAATAGGAAATTAAAAGTAAAAATTTAGGTATCTTTTCTAAATCTGCTAATCTAGTTAAGAATCACTAGAAAATGTTCAGGTTTTGGCAGTAATCTCACAAAATTTATGTAAAATCTAATTTAAATATGAGTTCTACTTCTTTTTTTGTGGGTGTGGGTCAAATTGGTGGTGCTCAAAGTCTAACTCTAATAGATGCTCCAGATTTGCACCAGCAGAGCTCAGTGGACGGTATGAAGAGCCTGAGCTCAGAACTAGGTCTAATGCCTGCAAGCATGTGCTTTAGCCTGTTCAAGCTTCTCTACAGTTCCTAGGTGATAATATTTAATAATGTGTTCAAATTTTGGTGTTTCAACATGTGCGAGAAATACGGCTATAGCGATGTGTATTTGGAGTGTTTAGGAAGGATCTGACTAAGAGAGTAGCTTTTCGGTTGGATTACTGTGAGTTGATGATAATTAGCTTATATTTAATAAAACATTTAAGACATTTTCCAAAAAAGTTCATTTATTTAGAGCTGACCAATAATAGGCAGACACAAAAAGAAATGTTAATACACTTTTAAGATCCTGCACTGAAAATGGAATCACACATAGATATGTAGTGAGTTTTGTTATTCACTTGGTGTTTTTGAATCAATTAGTACGGGAAGATGGATCAGAGCGTTCATTACCACCAGTGATGCTTGAGCAGTGCTAGATGCTTTTGAACTTGTACAACTTCTTTGAACTTGTCCTCTAGCAGGGGAGCACAGATATTTGTACATTCTCAATGAAAGCACCCTTTTTATTTAGAGAAGTCTGTCCTTCCTCTTCAACAGCATGCAGCTATGGGAGGGAGACACGTAGAGCTTTGACAGATGAAGTGGACACTTAGCCAATCAGATCAGCAGAATCAAGCCTGGTGCTCAATGGGGTACTGATGTTGCAGCCAAATAGCCCTCAGAGGCATGCTTGGTGCTATGAGGGCCATGCTGCTCAGGAGATCGAGGTCAGGGCCTCTCATGTGCAAACTATAGTCCCCAAACTCAAAAGATTATGATAAACAAATACAGGGTATGTGCTACTTCAACATGTTTCAAAATATACTTTTGAAATATTTTTTAAAATATTCATTATTGATTTAATTTTCAGTGAAGCAATATAGTCTAAATTGAACCAAATTTACTTAAAAAGATGTGAGCGGAAAGAAAGTGAAAATATGTGTTGAAGAGAGAGGAAGGACTTCTCTAGAGTAGAAAAGAGCCTAAGTACACCTTTAATTTTGACTAAAGTCTCTTCTGACCAAAATATCTCGTTTGATAAGACAATATAATCAGACATTTTAATTTTCTTTTCAATAATTTTAGTGACTGAAGATAGTTTTTAGTAAATGAAATTTAATTATAAAGATTTGGGGAGGAGAGGAAAGGAAAGAGACAAGTATGGTTTGTGTTCAAGGGAGAGCTTGGGCTTTAAAAGAAATCGTGGATAATTATTTTTGACTCTTTGCTCATATAAAAGTTTTATTTTTATTTTATTTATTTTTTATAGCCAGATATATAACATTTTTAATCTGTTACCACAATATTTGAATAAAAAGAAGACATAAAGTGTTATATGTAATTATGACATTCTAATTTAAATGTGAAAGATTAATGTCAATTTAATACCCATTAGCCATATTTATTATTGCCACATATTTACACTGATATTATGTTGGGTTTGATTCTCTAAGTGTTCTTCATGTATTAGCTGTTGTAATATTTGTAGGTAGACATTATAGTTCCATCTACCAGGTGAGGAATGGCAGTGAAAAAAAGATAAATAACATTCCTGAAGCCATCAACTTAACAAATGGCAGAGTGGGGATTTGAACTTAGCTATCCCAGCTCCAAAGTCTTTTCTAATAATATCTTTTCTATGAATGTTCTATGATAAATGTGATGGTAAATGAAGAGGTACTTATGTAACAAAAAGGCTCAAAAATTTTACCATATGTATGTCATTAGCTAAGAAAACAGTGCAGAAGTTGTGTAAATGGTACAGTTACCCTAATCACCAAGAAAAGAAAAAATTTAAATTATAATTAGATATTATAGCAAGCAAATTAGGACACTTTAACAGATACAGTTTTCTATTAAATTTACATGATTATATTATGCATTTCAATATGTGTTGAATATAAATATTTACTGGTTCATTACAGTATGTAAAACATGGATACACAGATTCATATAAAAAGATAAAAATATTGGCAAGGATATGGAAAAATTGAAACCTTCACAAAATTGATTAAAATGTAAACAATTGATACTACTATGGAAAACAGTCAACAGAGAGTAAAATAGAATTACCTTGTGATCCTTCAATCCTGCTTCTGGGTACATATTTCCCCAAAGTGAAACCAGAATTTCAAAGAGACATATGAATTCTCTTGTTTTGAAGCTTTCAATACAAGCTTTTAATACAAATTTGGCAGTCAGTTAATAGCCAAAATGTCCACCATAATATAGATGAAGAAAATGAGATATACATGCATATTGAGTACATTCATACATTCATACATGCCCAATGTTTTTCACCTTGGAAAAGAATATTAACATGAATTCAGCCTGGAGAACATAGACTAAATGGGATAAGTTACAGATTGATATGAATAAGTGAAATAAAAAGTCACACCACTTTACAAGGTATATAAAGGTACATAAAATAGTCAAAATCATAGAAACAGAGATGCAGCCAGTTGTTACTCAGGATAAGGAAGGGAGAAATTAGAATCTGTGTAAATGGTACAGAGTTACATTTATGCAAGATGGATAATTTCTGAAGGTCTGATGCACAGTACAAAGCCTACTATCAACACTACACTTTTCACTTAAAAATTGGTAAGAAAATAGGTGTCATGTTGGCTTTTCTTACCACAGAAAAGAACACAACCAAAAAGCAATAAAAGCAATAGCTATAGGGAAACTTTCAAAGATTTAGAATATCTCCTTTACCTTGACAGTATTTTGAATTTACAGATGTTTTCATCTTTTCAATTAATAAAACTATATGTATTAAATATGTGCATAGAATAATAATGCTATTTCAGATTATCTGTTGAAAGAATCAAGAAAAATAAATATGTTTGATGCAAAAAAGTGCTCTTAGCCTAAGAGTTTAATCTTTTATGTTTCTATTTTACTGAGGTCATGGTTTTATTGTCCATACCAGTCAATTTATTTTCTAGTTACAACTGCTTTCTTTTAAATTGTCGATTAGTTTCATTATTGAATAATACTTAAATTTTAAGAAATTTGTTCTTGGAGTATTCAAACAAATGTTATTCTTTGAATATTTAGGTCATCTATAATATATTTGTATTACAAAAATAAATATAATATTTGCTAAAAGAAGGCATTTTTGAGATGATTTTGAAAAAATATTCCTGGCCTTCAAATTTTATTTCATTGTTAACTTATTCATTTGTGACTTTCAGATCTAGGCAAAATATTCAATTCACATAAAAATCATTAGATTGTTTCATATTAATTAGGTTGTTGGGGAAGATTTTGCCTTTAGAACAGAACAAATCAAAATAGTGAATCAGAGATTTCCAACTCATTTATATTGTCCATATTAAAGCATAATTTCCTAAAATAAAACTGCTGATAAAAGCAACAAGGCCAATGAAATTCCATAATAATTTATATAGATATATTATCAACTGAAACATTGTTATCTAAGAAATATCATAAATATCTTTGCTTTATTGTATTTACTATGCATTTTCTATTTTAGCATTGCAAATGTCACCTCTAGCCTTCTTTATTTTGATACTTGATGAAAACAAATTTACTTGTTTAATATAGCTAAGGATTTATGGATTTACAAAACAGGATCTTATATTAATCCCTAAGATTAAGAAAAACATTTCTCATCAGTAGCTGTCGTTATCTACAAAAGCTTATATAAAAAACTAATCAAAATACTTAAAGGTTTTGGTAGAGAAAATGAAATCAAGAAAGTTTATACAGGTTGTGAGTAAATGATGAAAATATAATTAATGTTTCCTTGGAAGGAAAGAGAAGAATAAGGAGACTCCCTAACATTATAGCTGCTATTATTTTGTACTATAGAAACATGTATATTTTAGCATAACCACAATAGAACAAGCTAGCAGACTTTCCTTGCAAAGTAGCTAAGGAAGATAAATATGGCTTAGACATGAGACTTTTTAAAAAATCCACAGTCAGTAGGTAAAGGAACATTGAAACTTGAGTGGAGTTGAGGAGCAGCAGAAGCACAGAGCCTTTATTGCCCCCAAGACACATGTCAACACACATAGTGACAAATATGAGTTGATGAAATACTTACCTTCCCACAACATGTTTCATAAGCTTCTTTAGAAAATTTATTATCTGGACACAATTATTTAATGTCTCTGAAAGGCAATAAACATCATCAGTAAATGAGGAATATTGATGCTGCTTATTTCACAAGCTGAATGAACTTGAAACAGAGTGGTCTATTGAATAATAAATAACACACTTTGGGTCATGCAATTACTGGGTTGAAGGGGCGCTTAAGAATCAATGTTGGTTTTTGATGCTGCAGTTGTGCATTTTCCTTTAGCTGTGATTCAATGTCTAATGAAAGACTTAAAAATCTTTTTTTAGATATGCATGTTCAGAAAAATACCATGCAATCTAGAAAAGTTTGAGATAATTCTCAAGAGCGCATTCTTGGCAGGAGTACTGAGTAGTATGCTTGGCCATCCTACGGTTCTGATCTCCAGCCTCACAATAGTATCTTGAGCATAGCCAGGAGAGATCCCTGAGCACAGAGCCAGGAGTAAACCCTGAGCCTAGTGAGATTTTATCCATCACCAAAAAATGCGTCCTAAACCAAAAGAGGCATACTGTTAGGGGAAAACATCACATATTGTTTGAATAAGTGATTTTCTGTGTTTGAATAAGTGATTTCTGTAGAATATATTTTTGTCAAAATACTATATCTAGCAACAGTTTATTTCAATAAACAAAGATTTATAGACAGAAGGTTCAGGATTTTGTGATAATAACGATATAAACAAAGAGGAGAGAGAGAAAGAGAAACTTGAAATAATATACTTAGCTGGATGGGTTTCTTACTAGCAATATAATTTTTTTTCTGCATCTTTCATAATTTTTATTTTTCTTTATTTAACCACCATGATTCAAAAATTGTTCTCAATACAGTTGTTTCAGTTATTGAGTACCCCATAACCAGATCCACCACCACTGTATCCTTACTGCCACCAAAGTCCCTGGTTTCCCACTCACCCCGAAGCCTGCTTCCTTAGCAGGCACTAAATGATTTACTTTTATATTGCTTATTATAATGCCATATATCTCCTAATGGTGTTGCTAAAGTAATAACCTTTTTATTGAGCTGTTATATGCAAGTTGAGCCAGGCTTTTTTTTCTTAGGTTATCTAATTACCATCTTGCTTGAAGAAAGTTTCCTATTTACACTTTTTAGTCATTGGAGACAGACCCTCTATTGGACATGACTAATACTATAAACACATAGAGGGACAAAATATACTTTACTTTTCTTCATACTTGAGAGTGCAATTGACTAGAAAAACCATTTTTCATTTCCCACATGTTTGCTCTAATTTCAACCATGGAGAGAAGACATAAATGTTATAAATTTTCCTAGTGGAGCTTTTCTCCCTTCCTCCTCCTCACAATCTCTCTCCCTCCCTCCTTCCTTCTTTCTCTCTTTTCTTCCTTCCTTCTTTTCTCCCTTCTTCCCTCCCTTCCCAATTTTTTTTAAAATTTTATCTATTCTTTTTTTTATTTGTTTTCAGCATGTATAGCAATATGCTTTTTTTAATATGAGAAGGTTTTATTGACTATATATTTTTCTAATTTTTATTTTATTTTATTTTTTTTACAATTACAAAGATATACAATTAAAAAGTTCATATTTGGGTTTTGGTCATACAGTGTCCCAGCAGCCATCCCTCCACCAGTGCCCATCTCCCACCACCAATGTCCCCGGTTCCCTCCCTTCTCCCCAGCCCTCCTCCATGGCAGGTTCTTTATTTCTCTTTCTCTCTCTTTCCCTTTTCCTTCCATTCAAGACTATGGATTACAGAACATACATTAAAGGGTTGTCATGTGTATCTTTTTGCCTCTATTTAATGCCCAGTTCTAGGTTGACAATTGTTAGCACACTGTTCCATTTTCTGTCTTACCTAGCCTCTGACTCCCACAAGTTTGTGATAATTTCCACCTTTGACAAGACCGCATGATACATGTTTCACTTGACCTTGGATATTGGTATCATAATATGTACATATATATTTATGCTATGCAAATAAATGCAGTCATTCTGTATCTGTCTCTCTCCTTATGGCTAATTTTACTCAACATAATCTTCTCCATGTCCATCCATTTATAGGAAAATTTTATAACTTCATTTTTCCTAACAGCTGCATAGTATCCCATTGTGTAGATGTACCAAAGCTTCTTTATCCAGTCATTGATTCTCGGGCACTCTGGTTGTTTCCAGATTCTGGCTATTGTGAATAATGCTGCTATGAACGTAAAGTCTGGTCTGCTGGGTGGAGTTGTGACGAGAGGAAGTCTGGATGTGGAAGATGGCGGCCCCCATGGAGTCGTGGGGTCGTCTGGCTTGTTGTGAGGCTCTGCTGGGGTGGCAGGCCAGGGCGAGAACCTGCCATGCCTCCCAGGCGCCTCATGAGCGGCTGGGCACAAGGAGAGCAAGGAGCAGCTCTGCCCCATGTGTGAGAGTCTCTGGTTCAGCATACCTGGGCCGGATTGAAAAAAAAAAAACTGCTGCAGGGTGGGGTGTGGATGATTCGGGCTGTGATAGTCTGGTCTGCTGGGTGGAGTTGTGATGAGAGGGAAGTCCGGATGTGGAAGATGGCGGCCCCCATGGAGTCGGGGAGTCGTCTGGCTTGTTGTGAGGCTCTGCTGGGGTGGCAGACCAGGGCTAGAACCCACCATGCCTCCCGGGCGACTCATGAGTGGCACAGATCATTCCACACCCACCCTGCATCAGTTTTTTTTTTCAATCCGGCCCAGGTATGCTTAACCAGAGACTCTCAGACATGGGCAGAGCTGCTCTTTGTTCTCCCTGTGCCCAGCTGCTCATGAGGCACCCGGGAGGCGTAGCGGGGTTCTAGCCCTCGCCTGCCATCCCAGCAGAGCCTCACAACAAGACAGACGACCCCCCACTCCATGGGGGCCTCCATCTTCCACATCCGGACTTCTCTCTCGTCACAACTCCACCCAGCAGACCAGACTATCACAGACCGGCTCACGTGGCCGCTAGCTGCCGTGTGGTTCATCAATAAATGCTTTATTCAGAGGTGACTACAAGAGTATGCCACCCGCACAGCAAGCCTTGGCAAGCTGCTCGTGTCATATTTGATAAGACAAATAACAGTAACATTTATATTAGATCATTCCCATGACCTAATATAATGGTTTGAGGCTTTTTATGTTTCTGTAGCAAGCAGATGCCTTTGGGTTCTACTAGCATGAGATAGGACATATGGAAGATATTACTGGTGCCCACTCTAGCAAATAGATGATAAACGGGGGAAGATAGTGATAGTGATAGTGATGAACATAAAAGTAGGGATGGTGTTTCCGCTGCGTATTTTTGGCTTCCCAGAGTATATTCCCAGGAGTGGTATGGCTGGGTTAAATGGGAGTTCAATTTCTAGTCTTTGGAGGAATGTCCATATTTTTTTTTCAGAAAGGCTGTACCAGCCGGCATTCCCACCAACAATGGATGAGTGTCCCCTTTTCCCCACATCCACGCCAGCACTTGTTGTTCTTGCTCTTTTGAATATGTGCCAGTCTCTGTGGCGTAAAATGATATCTCATGTTGTTTTGATTTGCATCTCTCTGACGATTAGTGATGATGAGCATTTTTCATATGTTTTTTGGCCACTTCCAATTTCTTCCTTGTTGAAGTTTCTGTGCATTTCTTCTCCCCATTTTTTGATGGGTTGTTTTTTTTTCTTCTTGTAAAGTTCTACCAGTGCCTGATATATCCTGGATATTAACCCCTTATCAGATGGATATTGGGTGAATATTCTTTCCCATTCTGTGGACTGCCTTTGTATCTTAGTCACTGTTTCTTTTGAGATGCAGAATCTTTTTAGTTTCATGTAGTCCCATATGTTTATCTTTTCTTCTAGTTGCTTTGTTAGTGATGTTTCACCTTTGAAGATGCCTTTAGCTTCAATGTCGTGGAGGGTTTTTCCTATATTTTCTTCAATGTACTTTATGGATTCAGTTCTGATATTGAGATCTTTAATCCATTTTGATCTGATTTTTTGTGCATGGTGTTAGACACAGGTCCAAATTCATTTTTTTACATGTCGCTGCCCAGTTTTCCCAACACCACTTGTTGAAGAGTCTTTCCTTACTCCATTTTGGACTCTTTGCACCTTTATCAAAGATTAAATGATCATGTGTTTGAGGTTGGGTGGCAGGATACTCAATTCTATTCCATAGGTCCACTGGTCTGTTTTTATTCCAATAGCATGCTGTTTTAATTACTACTGCCTTGCAGTACAGTTTGAAGTTGGGAAAGGTGATGCCTCCCATCTTCTTTTTCCCGAGGATTGCTTTAGCTATCCTTGGGGCCTTATTGTTCCATACAAATTTTAGGAGTGTTTGGTCAATTTCTTTGAAGAATGTCATGGGTATCCTTATAGGGACTGCATTGAATTTGTACAGAGCTCTAGGGAGTAGTACCATTTTGACAATGTTGATTCTCCCCATCCATGAGCAGGGAATATGTTTCCATTTCCTTTTGTCTTCTTTTATCTCTTGGAGCAGTGTCTTGTAGTTCTCTTTGTACAGGTGCTTTACACACTTGGTTAAGTAGATTCCTAGGTATTTGATATTCTGTGGCACAATTGTGGAGTGGAATCATTTCCTTAATATCCCTTTCTTCTCTTTTGTTATTTGTATATAGGAAAACCATCGACTCTTGGGTGTTGATTTTGTATCCTGCCACTCTTCTATATGCGTCTATTGTTTCTAGGAGTTTTTTGGTAGAGAGTTTAGGGTTCTCTAGGTATAATATCATGTCATCTGCAAATAATGATAGCTTGACTTCTTCCTTGCCTATCTTGATGCCCTTGATGTCCTTTTCTTCTCTGATTGCTATGGAAAGTACTTCCAGTACTATATTGAATAAAAGAGGTGAGAGTGGGCAACCTTGTCTTGTCCCTGATCTCAGGGGGAAGACTTTCAATTTTTTCCCATTTAGAATGATGCTCACTGTGGGCTTTTGGTAGATGGCTGTAACTCTCTTGAGGAAAGTCCCTTATCCCTTCCAAAATTTTTGAGGCATGATCTTCCAAGCATGGTCAGGGGGCTGATGTCTGTCCTGGTGATACTGACTGGGCCAAATTATTTAGTGTTAGAAACTCAGTAGCGGCCAGGGACTCCCAGAACTACATTTGGAGGGGCTGGGGAACCACCTCCTGCCAGACCTGAAATTTGGTCTCTGTGCATACAATTCATTCTATTTCCACTGGACTGTTTTTCTGACCCAGGAACCTGGTAACACCATCTTTTATTCTATTGTAGGCAGCTATCCTGTGCCATTTAGAGAATAAAGTCCTGCCTCTTTACAGCTTGATTTTTACTTGTACCCTGATGTTTTCCTAAGTGTTATATTTAATTCATGTTAATGTGGGATTTTCTGTACAGAAATCTGGTTGACACAGCTTTGGGTTGGGGGAAGGCCCAACTCTGCAATCCTATGTTTAGTGTGACCACGAACAAATACCTTCACAGCACTCCACAAGAAGAAAACAGCCAACCCCATCAAAAAATGGGGAGAAGAAATGAACAGAAGCTTCCAAAAAGAAGAAATTCGAATGGCCAAAAAGGCATATGAAAAAGTGCTCTTCATCTTTAATGATCAGGGAGATGCAATTCTAAGAATTTTCTTTCAAAAAATTAGAGACAATAATACACACTTTGTTATTTAAGTGAGAATTACATGAGATAAATTATTGGTAGAGTTTTCATATTTCAGTTCCATGGCTGATACTGAGAGAATTGAATTTCTTATATCCACACTGGTGTACTATAACTGTGATTTTTATATATTATATAAAATAAAGAGAAAATAAATAGGGAATTCATTATTTTTCAGTGTAGAGGGATGGAATAAATGATTTAAAAGTAAATCTGGAAGTATAGCCACAGTTGGTATTACAGGAAGCAATAGGTACATATATACACATATATATACACACATATGTATATATATACACATATGTATGACAGTCTCTGGATATGGGGCAAAGCTGTTCCTTGCTCTCCTTGTGCACAGCCGTTCATGAGGCAGTCGGAAGGCATGGTGGGTTCTAACCCTGACCCACCACCTCGGCAGAGCCTCACAACAAGCCAGACCACCCCCTCACTCCACGGGCGCCGCCATTTTTCCACATTTGGACTTCCCTCTTGTCAGAACTCCACCCAGCAGACCAGCCCATCACAGCCCGGCTTGTGTGGCTGCTTGTGGCCGCTCAGTTCATCAATAAATGCTTTATTTGGAAGTGTTTAAAAGAGTTTGCCAAAAAGAGAAAATAAATAAAAAGAGTTTGTCTCCCGCTCAGCAAGCCTGGCAAGCTTCTCATGTTGTATTTCATATGCCAAATTCCAGTAACAATTATATTAGGTCATTCCCATGACCTAATATAATGGTTTGAGGCTCTTTATGTTCCTGTAGCAAAGCCGATGCCCCTGGCTCTACTGGCATGAGACAGGACATATGGAGATATTACTGGTGCCCGCTCTAGCAAATAGATGATCAACGGGAAGATCGTGATAGTGATACACATATGTATATATATACACATATACATTGGTGAATATGTAAATTATATATTTTATGTATATAAATAATATATAATTATATATCATAAATATATACGGTGATTTTTCCTTATAAATTAGAAGCAAAAAGTTCTTATGATATGTGCATACATACATATATTTTTTAATTTACAGTAGCTATCAGGGGATAGAAATCAGATCTCCTGCATGCAAGGCCTTGTGCTTAATCATTAAGCCATGTCGCAGGATCCCCCCAAATGGAAATTTCTCTCATATGCTTATCAGAACTTTTTGAGTAATCTTTAACAAATTGTATTCTCATGCAAGATGTGCATAAATTGCAGTGTTAGAAAAAATATTCAACGTAATTGAATTATGGTACAAATTTTAAACATAACAAAATAAAAGAAGGTTGTTCTCATATATTCTTTAAAAGCACATATACATATCACAGTTTAAACCCCAAGAGCAGGAGTATGTCATACTCATTTTTGTTCCCTGAAATATTCTGAGAGAATATATGATTCCCTCTGATGTCTTTTTAAGTTCAGAAGCAACTAAGAGGAAAGTAAATGGTCCCTAGTCTATTGTTGGTATTCTTATGAGCCATCCTAAAACTCTGTTCTTTTTTTAGGTTAAATAGAACCACATCTCTGAATTGAAATTCTTTTGTATTTGATCTTTTTGAATCATTTTTTGAATGATCATGTCCTCCATGAACTAAATAGTACAGCACCCAGAGAATCAATTAGATTTAAATGACAATTACTTTATCAAATTTTGATGTTGACATTTTAATTGACAGTATTTCACTGAGGAATAACTGTTATATTCTAAGTTTATTACAAATAGGCTTTAATCATCTATATTGCTTGCATAATTAACATGAAGTGTGTTCAGTGTCAAAATTCCCCCCCCCAATTTTAGTCATTGTGCTTTACAATTTTACAATACTGTGGCAGAGTTTTATGCATACAAAATTGCAACAGTGCACTGTACACTGTGTGTTAGTTTCCCTCAATCATTCTCTGAACTCCACCTAGGTCCCAACACTCTACCATTTTCTCACACAGCCCAGCCCAAGTCTCAATACCATGGTGAGTTGTGTTCTGCAGAAAAGATCTTAGGTTCATTACCTTTGTTCATTTGTCATTCCCTTTCTCTACTTCTTTATACTCCATTTATGAATAAATATTTCTGTATCTCTCTTTCTCTTTCTTTCTCTCCTTTGTGGCTTACTTCACTCAGCATGAAACTCTCCAGGTTCATTCATATATTGGCAAAGTGCATGTCTGCATCCCGTCTTATAATTGAGTATTATTTAATTGTGTCTATATACTATTTCTTTTTTGTCCACTTATCTGTTCTGGGAGTAGATTTCAGCTTCACTGATAACTATTTCACTCCACAACACCCTATACAAATGCTGAATAAGCTCCCCAGATCAAACATAGTTTCTAAGTTAGTACACATCCACCTGTCCCCCCATACCAATAGCTCCAATTTGTTTACTGAACTCTTTATTTAGATGAAAAACACCATGAAAATAAATAAATAAGGAGGGCAGATGGGTTTTTGGGAGTGGGCCCGTCGCCTCTGAGGGGTCCCGGAAGCAGCCGGATGAGACTCGCCCATCACACTAGCCACTATTTTTGCTGTCCAGACCCTGCGAAACTGCCTCCAGACCAGATCAACAAAGCAAAGCCAGTTCGAGCCCAGGTAGGCGGCTCCAAGAGGTGGGAATCACTGGGAAGTCGTCAGATGGAGGCGTGGTCGTCCCTTCCCCTCCATCTTGTCGAGCCTGGTGGCCCTGCCCACGAGCTGCCCACGGGCCAGCATACAGGGCCTCACGGACGGCTGGGGAGGCTGGCGCGGCTCGCGCCGGGCCTAGCTGACCATGAACCCCGAGGAGGGCAGATGGGTTTTGGGAGTGGGCCGTCGCCTCTGAAGGGTCCGGGAAGCAGCCGGATGAGACTCGCCCATCACTCTAGCCACCATTTTTGCTGTCCAGACCCTGCGAAACTGCCTCAGACCAGATCAACAGAGCAAAGCCAGTTCGGAGCCCAGGTAGGCGGCTCCAAGAGGCGGGAATCACTGGGAAGTCGTCAGATGGAGGCGTGGTCGTCCCTTCCCCCTCCATCTTGTCGAGCCTGGTGGCCCTGCCCACGAGCTGCCCACGGGCCAGCATACAGGGCCTCACGGACGGCTGGGGAGGCTGGCGGCTCGCTCGCGGGCCTAGCTGACCATGGAACCCCGAGGAGGGCAGATGGGTTTTGGGAGTGGGCCGTCGCCTCTGAGGGGGTCCCGGAAGCAGCCGGATGAGACTCGCCCATCACACTAGCCACCATTTTTGCTGTCCGGACGCTGCGAAACTGCCTCAGATCAGATCAACAGAGCAAAGCCAGTTCGAGGCCCAGCGTGCGGCGCTTGCGCGCAGGGTCCACTAAAATAGTGAAACAGTAATGTCTTTTAATGCACTGCATTCCAACGAAGAGCAGGAAAGTTTGTTGGGAAGGAGATATAAAGAGGAAAGAAATGACCTACAGAACCCGCCAAGTGGTTGAGGTGCGGAAGGGCGGAGGGAGGTGGGGACATTGGTGATGGGAGATGGGTTTGGGGGGGGGGGGGTGCGTGTTGGAACACTGTAGAACCAAAGCTCTACATGAGCATCTTTCAATTAAAAAAAAAGGTGGAATCTACCACAAACATGTGGGAATAAGTGGTTAGGTAAGACAGAGAAGGGGAACAGTGTGCTAATATTTGTCAAAAATGATAATACCAGCCTAGAACTGAGCATTGAATATAGGAAAAAAGATATACATGATGATCTCTGAATGTATGTATTGCAATCCACAATGTGTAAGAGAAGAAAAAGAGAGAGAGAGAAGAGATAAAGAACTTGCCATAGAGGCGGGCTAGGGAGGGGGGGAGGGAAGTGGGGACATTGGTGGTGGGAAATGGGCACTGGTGGAGGGGATGGGTGCTGGAACGCTGTATGACGGAAACCCAAACATGAACATCTTTGTAATTGTATATCACATGGCGGTGTAATAAAATATTAAAAAAAAGGAAAGAAAATAAATAAATAATAAAATGAATTATGGAAGTCACTGGAAATATTATTTTAATTGTTTATTACAAAAAAACCCCCAAAAGAGTAGAAATTGAGTGAACTCATATTATGATATAATAAGTTTAATTGCATAGGTGATGATACTAATATTAAGATCACCAAAATAAAGTCTACAAGTAATTCCAATGAGAGTTATCTATAAATGATATTGGTGAATATATAAATTAGGTGCTTTTTTCCTTATAGATTAAGAAGCAAGTTCCTAAGATACATATGGGCTTATTTTAAATACCAAGAAAATAAAGTAACTTGCAGTTGTATGATGTCATTCAGAATTCTGTATTATGAAGACTAGTGCCACAATATATTAAACTGGAGGAATGATTTGGTTTTAGCAATTGAACAAGATAATGCCAGGGGCCCTGGCCAGCAGCCCTCCACACGAATGAGGGAGACCTAGATCTTGCCGGACTTCATCCCTGCAGAAAAAGGAGAGAGATGGACTTGGGAGAAACTCTGCCTGCCTCTGCTAAGAAAGGAAAGAAAAAAAAGACCCTGTTGTAGGGGGAGTTCTGGATAGCAGTACTCCTTTTACCGAGCACAGTTTAAGCCTTTTATATAATATTTGGGTGGAGGGGTACAAGCACAAATCACATGGCATCTGCAAGCTCCTGGGCCATTGCAACAGATAACAATCACATATTTAGCATTTGCAAGGTAACAATCATTGATTTACATATTCCTGTGTCAGAAGACCAAGCACATTCTGCCTTACCTTAGCTTGGATAAGAACAGATGTCTTGGGTGTAGCCATATGGGCAGGGCCCATTCCTGGGTCCTGCCCTTAGGGCCTTGTGGCGGGAAAGTGCTGGACCCTAAGGCTAGCAGCTCAGGAATGCAACAGGTAAGATTTTTATTCAAGTTCAAGTTACAGTTAGGTTTTTATTCAAATAAAATGTAACACGTGGATAAAGTAGTACTATTCTCTTTAATTCCACAACCTCATGGGATCATTGCTCCATGATTTTTCTTTTTTAATCTGCTAAATTAGTTCTTTCATGGACAGTTGGTCAAGGAAAGAGAAGCTTACTTCAAAAAAATCTCTAGTGACAGTTTTTAATAAGAGTGAAAATGTGAGTGAGAAGGATAAACTATCCATTAGCAAATCTCTGCCTCTCTGCAGCAGAGTCTCTCTCTGGACGTCTCACCTTGACAATGATCCTGAGCCATGCCTGGGTTCTGCACAGCAATCAGGAAGTGTATACAATAGTTACTCTCAGACCTGGCTCAGTACTTTATCTCTCTTTCCTTGATTATCTGCAGAGAGCGTTTCCTGACATTTTGCCACTAACAATATTTTTGTCAGAAAAATTTAGAATTCCTTGAGATAAACACACCAATGGAATAACTGGAATGGGACACTTTGCCAGTGGCTTGGAACAGCTTTTTTAGGAAAGACAAAACAAAAGGTAAACAGTTATTGATATAGGTAAAGTTACAAGATGACATATCTCTGCAAATATGGCAAGCAATCCTTAATCTTTCTATTCCTCTAACTTGTGCTTAATAGGAGATTAGCATTTATATAAAATGTATGTCTTAGTATTCTTGAATTTCTTCACTTTTAGTATGGTTAAGGGGTTAAGATTGATATAGATAGCAAAGCCATACAGTCTATACTTCCTCACTTCTCTCTCTCTCTCACTCTATCTCTCTCAAAGTTCTAAGACCTTGTTGGTTGGATATAATCCTATGTCAACTCCATATAATGTCCAGATCATGGAGATCAATGGCCTTGTCCAGGGTTGAAAATCTTGTGAAACTGCCTTTTGACTCAGCAGAAAAGAGCTCTATGCAAGATTGTTTGCTTTCTCTGGGACTAGTGTTAGCATGGCCAAATTTGTTTGTCACCCTATTGTTGTAGGCAGGCAGACGGGGGTGGGGGGGGGGTGGGGTGCCACATGGCAATAAAAATTCCTGAAGAAGAAATAAAACTGGTCCTTCAGCGATCCAGAGTCACACCTGTTGTCACAAGGAACCAGACTTGATAAGGCCACTATCAACAAGAGACCCTGAGAGAGCTGGATCAACCTTTCTCTGCCCGGCCCTTAATCCGGCTACATTCCAGGACAGAAGATCCAGCAGGAACAGAGGTCAAGAAAAGGAGATTTTCAAAGAAGACCACTCCCAAAGTCTACTCCCCTTGGCAACGGCCCTAGCAACCTAGGTTGATGCCAATATGGGAGTATCTTGGGGAGAAATCTATAAAAGTCATCCTGACCAGAGGATGGCGCACACATGCAGCATGGACACACATGCTGCCTGAGCCCATGTGGCCAAGCACATGTGGTGCCTGAGCACGTGTGTTGCCCGCATCACCCCTCTTGAGATGTGTACTCTCTCTCTCTTACTTTCTCTCCCCTCCCCCTCTCCTAAAACCTCCTTAATAAAACCTATTTTACTTCACTGCTCATCGACTCCTGAAAATTCTTTTTCTGTGAGGAAGACAAGAACCCTAAGGCAACCCTGGGTAAGGCCTAGGACTGACTTTCCTTTTCTGCAAAGAGCAATTCCTCGCTCCAGCCTGAGTCCGTGGCTCCCCGAGAAACCTCAGGTGGTGGGGATCAACTCCTGTGCCTAGAGATCAAGCGGACATCAGGTGTGGCTTGACGGCCACCTCATGGGGCTGGTGGGGCTCAGGCCCACACCGTGCAGGGGCTCATCACAGACTTTATCAATCCTAAGCCTGCCCAGTGGGTCCCGGGTGGCAGAGGCGGCTGGGGAGAAAGCCACCATCTCTCTCTCCTTCATGCCTCACATAAGTCACCCGTAGGGTCCACCTGCATCACTGTGAGTATAATTTTGTTTTTATTTGAAAGCCACATCGAAAAGTGCCAGGGATTACTCTTCATTGTGTGCTCAGGGTTTACTCCTTATAACAGTTGGGGAACATATATAAGTGCTAAGAATTGTACTAGAATTGGTTGCATGCAAAGCAAGAACCATTTCTTCTTTTCTCTCCACACCCCAAGTACAATTTTTTGTAATAGAAATGATATTTTCTTCATCTTAGTATCACCATATACAAACACAGCAACCTTGCCTTTTGTAGTTAGTTAATACAAGGTTAACATCTATCCTTTACTTCCTGATAGCATTACAGAGTGACAAGAACTATACATGGTAATTATAGCGCATTTCTTCTGTTTCGCTGGAAGGCAAAACCTCTTGTGATAATTGGAATGTCGTTCTTAATGACTGTTGTTTTCAGCTCTATACTGAATGCATTCCAGGTTTTAACTCCATTTTCCTTTTAGTGAAAACGGAGTTATTTTATGTCTGTTCAATTATTTTCTTCAGGGAGGGAGTTTGTGTGTGTGTGTTTGTGTGTGTGTGTGTGTGTGTGTGTGTGTGTGTGTTGGGGTACAGTTCATAAACAACATGCAAGGTGGCCGACATCACTCCAGAAGGAAATTAACCGGCTTTATGTTTCAATGTTATACCACACAATGTAATGCTATTTAGTCTTAATAGTGCTGAAGGAAACAAGGGAATCAGCAATGGTAGTGTTCAGGCGCTTCCATAGGTCCATCTATGGTACTTGGAGATTAAAATTAAGTCCCTGATCATGCAACGCATGCACTCCAACCCTTTGAGTCACCCCTTAGCTCCTGCATTAATTTTTTACAATCTTTGACGTGGGAGCATAGACCAGATGGTTCCACGTTTGGGCATGAAATGTGGTGCACAGTGGTTCTTAGTGCGGGGTCCATGCAGTGTCGGGGGTTAAGCTCAGGGTAGCACATGAGAAGCATACACTTTACTATACTAATTGCACCTTGTACCTTCACCACCGCCTTCCAACACTGTCCTTATGTCAATTCTAGTGTACCTCTTCTTCCCACACCATTCCTTCTCCCCAAAATTTTCATATTATTTGAAATATTTTTCTTAACAAGTGTCCAGTAAAAATAAAGAGATATATATTTTGAATTTTATTTAACCTCTCTTGGTAAAACACTTTATAAAAATGATAAAGAACTGTATTACTTGATTTTTGAAATCTTTCTTCAAACCTCAAATGGATTTTAAGATTTCCTGCTATGGCATCAATTAACTAGTAACATATTGTGTTTAATGATATGAATGTATTTGTTTAATATACAGGACTAAATTTATATAAATGAATTGTATTATGTTATTAGGAAGCTATTTATTAAAGTGTATACAATGTCAGTAAATTTATTGTTTTTATGGTACTGGGGAGAGAGCTAAAGTGTCACTTATGAAAGACAATTCCTCCATCACTAATCTACATTCCAATAAATTCATACTATAGTTTTCTGTTATGTAAATTGTCTCTTAAGCTGTTAAATTTAAACAGTTGATACACACTGATACATATTCTTCCATATGTGTATCAATTTGAATTGATTTATTTTATTACTGTTTTGACAAATAAAAGTAAAGTGAAACCATTTTTTTTATAACTTCTGGGCATGGAATTTAAGTGACTAAAATCTGTGCCAGTTTTTTTTGAGAGTTAGTTAATGTAGCTCTATTCACTACAGGAGTGAATACTTAAGTATTGGTCCAATATGATAACATAAAAGTGTTAGTTAATAACAAAGACAGACACTGACTCCTGGCTGACAAACTTATCCCTCAAATTTTTTCCATGCAAAAAGGATTTACTAATTTATTAAACATTTGTTGAGTGACCTTTTTATAAAGAGTATTTTGGTGGATTTAACAATTTTATGTCATTTAGTTTTAAGAAATGTCTAATCCTTTAGAGGGAGGGAACCATCCAAGCAAAAAAGGAAATATAAAAAAAAATTAAGACTAGTCATTTAAAACTGGCTTGACCTCAAAAACTTAGAGTATTTACACTATCTTTTCCTTCATCTCTTACCATCATATATAAACCACTATTGTTGGTGAACTTACTACCTATTCATAAATATATTTATGTCTTTTCATGTGAGTTTACATTATTTTGTTTTAATGCTTTTTACAGGGAATGTTTTGTTAATATTAACCATGTTTTTTTTCAAAAAATTTATCAACTAATAGATCTTCAAACTATGTATAGTGCATAATAGGTGTTATGGAAATAGCTATACCTATATTTATAACCATATTCTATCTCTTTACTATGTTGATGTGTTATATATCATGCTGCCCTTGAGGTGCTGCAGGTGTGGTTGTGGTGCCCTGCTGTGTTGGCAGGTGGCAGGAGACAGGTTTGTCTACACCCAAGGATCTGCCCTGTGGTTCCTGTATAGTTGATGGTCTGACATAGAAAAGACTGGACCTCTGGGATGAACCCAGAGCCATGGCAGAGCCTGGCAAGCTACCTGTGGTGTAATCAATATGCCAAAAAATAGTAACAATAATGGACCTCATTCAATGAATGAGACATTACTGGCACCTGTCTGAGCAAATAGATGAACATTGGGAAGACAAGTGACATTATATATCACATATATTAATATATATTAAGCCAGATTAGGGGATAGATCTGAATATGGAACTAAGGAAAATGAGGAAGCATTTAATTTGCAACTGCTTTCCCCTCAAAATGTGCCCTGAATTATTTTAGTCAGTATATTTTAGTGGACAGTTTGTTAGAGAATTAACTGATTTGCATGGATACACTGTAGAATTCAAAACACAAATTTGCAAAGTAAAGAGTGTTTCTACAAATTACTCTTTTATCAAATATTGTCCAAGATATTCTATTTTATCTCAAGGAAATGTGGATGCAAAAAGATTTTTGAGACAGGAAAAGCATGTTAACATTTGTATTTTAGAAAATGGATTGTGGTAACAATCTGCATTACTTTGAGCAAGTATATTGAATTCAGTGAGTTGCAAAACTAATTAAATGGTCAAGGGACTGTAAGTAATGCTCAAGTTAGTATAGAACCAAAGGAAATCAAAGAAAGAAATAACATTTTGGAGCTAATGGCATAGTTAAGAGAAACTGAAGGTTTTATTTCCATTACAAAGAAAGAAAAATATTTTTTGTAGAAAAAATTGCCACCATTTATAAAATATAAGGCAAATACAAACTCGAGAGTTTCTCTTAAAGTTCTCAGTGCTGTTTTTTTCTAGCTCAGGAAATGTGCTGCCATGCCAAAACAATTTTTGACAGTGTTGTAGCTCTTCTGTAGTCTGGAGTAATTTATCACAGTAACTGTAGGCAAAGGAACTGAAGGTTTGGTGTTTCCAATTTAATTCACTGACAAGTCCACAGCAAATTATAATGAAACACTAGTTGGAATATGGAAAGATATGACTCTGTGACAAGATGTTCCCTAGGTATCCTTAAGAATTATTGAGTAGGACAGAACTAGGAGGTAGTTGTTGAAAGACCTAAAAACCATGTCAAATAAAAGGCTCCTAAATCTTGACTTTTACTTGTTGCTCCACATACCTGAGTAGTGGGTAAGTAAATAATCCTGATTTCCGGTACCTGTTGAAAAGGCAAGTGTTCAGTAAAAAATCATAAAGATATTTCTCAAGATATCAATAATATAATTAACATAAGAATGAGTATTTCATGTAAATGCTCCTAAATAATCATCCAAAGGACACATAGCAAAAAACATTAATGACTATCTGTATACATTTAGGCACGGTTTTTGATGGTCAAACCTAAAAACACTTGTGCCATTTAATGACAGATGAGTGAATAAATATACATTGAATCCTACTTAGTATTTAGGATAGGTGAAATCTTGCCACTTGCTGTGACATAAAGTTGTGTCATGCTAAGCAAAATTAGTTAAAAGGAGAAATAAAAATGTCTGATGCTACCCATTACACATATGTAGTATATTAAGAGACAAAGCATGAAAAAAGACAATGCCCAGTGAAAATAAAGCACTGAGTCCCTGACCAAAACTTGAGGTTATTACAAAGAGGAGCAAAAAAGGGCCTGTGCAATGAATAATATTAGCATTTTTGGTGGTATACTGCTTTGGGGATAAAGTATCCTTAAATCGTACTAATATTTAAACTTATAAACTAATGTTACATTAATAAACATACATTAAAATTAGCAGTGTTAATTGCTATTCTGTAAAATAAAAAGTGTAAGAATGAAATGATGCAATTTTTCAACTACAGTGACAAAATCGGAACCCAAAATTCCAGCAAAACATGTAGTCCCCAAAACTATTTCTACAAAGTACAAATGGTAGAGCATTTTTGGTAGTCAAGCCATTTAAATTAAAAGATAAGATTTGGCCCCCTTTTAAAATTACGGAAAATTAAAAAAAATTACAGTACAACTTTATAAAATGTACTATTATTTAAATGTATATTTTTTGGTGAGTGGGCTCAATAGTATGCAATACTATTTAAACACCAATGTGCAGAATTGCTATAATCAGGTTACAATGGATAAAACAGTAAAAATAACAGTCAAGGATCTATGTTCCAAAAAAAGCTACAGAGAAAATTCATCAAAAGGATTTAGATGTTTGGCAACAAAAAGGAAGAATCAAAGTAAAAATTCCACTTGTTGCCTGAACCAATCTCTGTTGATCCTGTAATGTTTTTTGCAGTCTATAACATGTTGGATATTGCAATACAATCATTTGATTTGCCACAAAATTATCACATTCTTTCATCCTCTTGAGTATTATGGAGTATTGATATAAAGTCGACAGAGAGTCTTATACCTACTAGGACGGATCCAGAATAACCTGATAGGCAATTGAATTTAACCTAATGCGTGTATGTGGGGTCCATTCCATTTGTAAAAGCAGTGGATTTTATTGAGAGATATTCTCGTGAATATATCATAGTCACTTTCCTGTCTTTGACTTTGATCATTGCTATCCATTAAAGGCATTGAACCCTAGATTAATAAATATCAGTTATGATCCCCAAACATTAGTCATCTTTCAATATTTGTAGACCAGTGTATTAATTCTAGAGTCATGACAGAAGTCTTTTGTTTTTCTCTCTTTTGGGCCACATCTATATGTGTCAGGGTTTACTCCTGGGTCTGCACTCAGGGATTAGTCTTGTTTAGGCTTAGAGGATTTATGAGGTGCCAGAGATTAAGCCCCGTTGTGGCAGTATATAAGGTGAACATCTACCCATTGTAATATCTCTGCAGACCCATGAAAATACCAAATATAAATATGAAAAAATACAAAAAAAATGTATAGAAGGCACAAACAATATTCCTATAAGAAATTATTCATCCGAATCTCAGCATTGAAGTGAATTCTCATACTCTGGTTCATAAGCCTAGTTCTACATTTTGCATAAAAATTGTTTAATCAAATACTGGCTTCAAATTAATACGACAATCCACTTCATTCATATAAGAATAATTTTCACTTTTCATATGAATAAGACACCAAAGTATACATTGAAGAGATTAAATAACACTGTATTAGAAACAGAAAAAAGATACATGATTAAGATATTCTAATAACTATAAGCTAGAAATGTCTTATTAATAAGATTTGCCTTTGACAAATACAGTGCACTAACAAAGGAATGATATATAGAGAGTGTTAGTAAAGGGCAAAGTTATGAATTCTGGGCCTACCTCTCTGCAACTATGCTTCTGTTATCCTGTTTTATGCCCTCTACATATCACTACTATGAAATAATCACACTAATATTAATTAGACATGCTTTTATACTTCAGTGCCTTTGTAAAAGTTACTTTTTTTCCTAATGCAAGTATAATCTTGTGCTTTTATTTATTACTCTTGTTTATTATTTCTTTTTTTAATATTTTATTATACTACCTTGAGATATACAATTACAAGGTTGTTCGTGTTTGGAGGTTTTGGTCACATAGCATTCCAGCACCCCGCCTCCACCAGTGACCATTTCCCACCACCAATGTCCCCAATTCCCCTCCCCACTCCCAGAGCCTGCCTTCATGGCAGGTTCTTTATCTCTTTTCTCTCTCCCTCTCTTTTCCTTCTCTTACATATTGTGGATTGCAATACATACACTTAGAGGCCATCGTGTGCATATTTTTGCCTGTATTTAATGCTCAGTTCTAGGTTGGTATTAGTCCTTATGACATTTATTCACACATGTTCCCTTCTCTGTCTTTTTTTTTTTTTGGGTCACACCCAGCAATGCTCAGGGGTTTCTCCTGGCTCTGCACTCAGGAATTACTCCTGGTGGTGCTCGGGGAAGATATGTGATGCTGGGGACTTAACCCAGGCCGGCAGAGGCCGGCCACATGCAAGGCAACCGCCCTACCTGCTGAGCTATTGCTCCGGCCCCTCCCTTCTCTGTCTTACCTAACTTCTGACTCCCACACGTTTGTAGTAATTTCCACTTTTGGTAAGACCTGATCAACATTTTGCCTGACATTGAATTTTGGTATCATAATATGTATATATATATATGTATATATATTTATGTCGTGCAAATGAGTCATTCTATATCTCTTTCCTTCTGATTAATTTCACTCAACAAGATCCTTTCCATGTCCATCCATTTTTAGGCAAATTTCATAACTTCATTTTTCCTAACAACTGCATAGTATTCCATTGTGTAGATGTACCACAGTTTCTTTATCCAGGCATCAGTTCTCGGGCATACTGGTTGTTTCCAGGTTCTGGCTATTGTGAATAGTGCTGCTATGAAAATAAAAGTGCGGATGGTGTTTCCGCTGTGTGTTTTTGGCTTCCCAGGGTATATTCCCAGGAATGGTATGGCTGGGTCCAAAGGGAGCTCAATTTCTAGTCTTTGGAGGAATGTCCATATTGTTTTCCAGAAAGGTTCTACAAGTCAACATTCCCACCAACAATGTATGAGAGTCCCCCTTTCCCTACATCCCACGCCAGCACTTGTTGTTTTTACCCTTTTGGATATGGACCAGTCTCTGTGGTGTGAGATAATATCTCATTGTTGTTTTGTTTTGCATCTCTCTGATGATTAGTGATGATGAGCATCACTAATCTACTAAATTCACTTAATTCTCTAAATCACTAAGCTAGGTGCTTTGTTAATGGTGTTTCACCTTTGAAGATGTCTTTAAAGACATCAATGTCTTTAAATGACTTAAATGTCGTGGGCGGTTTTTTCCTATATTTTCTTCAATGTACTTTATGGATTCAGGTCTAATATTGAGATCTTTAATCCATTTTGATCTGATTTTTGTATAAAGTGTTAGACCCAGGTCCAAATTCATTTTTTTACATGTAGCAGTCCAGTTTTCGCAGCATCACTTGTTGAAGAGGCTTTCTTTATTACAGTTAGGACTCTTTGCACCTTTATCAAAGATTAACTGATCATATCTTTGAGGGTAGGTGTCAGGATACTCAACTCTATCCCATAGGTCCACATGCCTGTTTTTATTTGAATAGCACGATGTTTTAATTTCTACTGCTTTGTAGTATAGTTTGAGGTTGGAAAAGGTGATGCCTCCCATCTTCTTTTTCCCAAGGATTGCTTTAGCTATCCATGGGAATTTATTATTCCATACAAATTTTCAGGAGTGTTTGGTCAATTTCTTTGAAGAATGTCATGGGTTTCTTTATAGGGACCACATTGAATCTGTACAAAGCTCTAGGGAGTACTACCATCTTGACAATATTAATTCTCCCCATCCATGAGCATTGAATGTGTCTCCATTTTCTCGTGTCCTCTTTATTTCTTGAAGCAGTGTCTTGTAGTTCTCTTTGTATAGGTCCTTTACACACTTGGTTAAGCTTATTCCTAGGTATTTGATTTTCTGTGGTACAATTGTGAGTGGAATCGATTTCTTAATATCCCTTTCTCTGCTTGTGTTATTTGTGTATAGGAAAGCCACTGACTTCTGGGTATTGATTTTGTACCCTGCCACCCCTACTATAAATATCCATTGTTTCTAAGAGCTTTTGGGTCAAGAGTTTAGGGTTCTCTAGGTATAATATCGTGTTATCTGCAAATAATGATAGCTTGATTTCTTCCTTGCCTACCTGGATGCCCTTAATGTCCTTTTCCTCTCTGATTGCTATGGTGAGTACTTCCAGTACTATATTGAATGAAAGAGGTGAGAGAGGGCAACCTATCTTGTTCCTGATCTTAAAGGGGAAGGCTTTCAATTTTTCCCCATTGAGAATGATACTTGCTGTGGGCTTTTGGTTGATGGCTTTGACTTTCTTGAGGAAGGTTCCTTCAATTCCCGTTCTTTGGAGGGTTTTAATCATGAATGGGTGCTGGATCTTGTCAAATGCTTTTTCTGCATCTATTGATAGGATCATATGGTTTTTATTTTTTTCTCTTATTGATATGATGTATTATGTTGATTGATTTGTGAATATTGAACCATCCTTGCATTCCCCGGGATGAATCCTACTTGGTCATGATGTATGATCTTTTGACGGAGTCTTTGGATTCTGTTTGCTAGTATTTTATTGAAGATCTTAGCATCTGTGTTCATCAAGTACATTTGTTTGTAATTTTATTTCTTTGTGTTGTCTCTTCGTGCTTTGGGTATCAGGGTGATATGTGCCTTGTAGAAGCTGTTTGGGAGTGTTTCTGTTTCTTCTATTTCCTGGAAGAGCTAACCCTCTGCAAGCATTCATAAGGAAAGAAGACAGGGCCCACATAAAGTACCTGACCTCACAGCTGAAAATTTTAGAAAAAGACCAACAAAAGGAGCCCAACCCAGGCAGAAAGAAAGAAATCATAAAACTTAGGGAGGAAATCAACGAGCTGGAACCCAAAAAAAAGATCCAAAAGGTTAATGAAACCAAGAACTGGTTCTTTGAAAAAAATAAACTAGATTGATAAGCCACTGACAAGACTTGTAAGGACAGGGAAATAGAGAACCCAAATAAACACAATCAGAAAAGAAAATTGTGACATCACAACAGAAACCACAGAAATTCAAAAGATCATCAGAGATTACTTTGAGAACCTATATGCCATGAAACATGAGAACCTAGAAGAAATGGATAAATTCCTGAAGTCCTATAACCTCCAATACTTGTTTCTTATTTCCTGCCACCTGTTTTATTCCTGGCTCATTCGTCACAGTTGATTCTTGTTTTATTATTTTGGAAAGCATTCTTTAATAATCCCAGATTGCTTTAACGTCTCTTATGTATGTACATCATTCCTACTTTTCTCTACAGGAAATAGATTATTTTTATGGATCTGTGGTTCCTTCTTTCTGTAGCAAGTGTAGGTTTGGTTTTATTCAACACTATATGCTTTCTAACTATTAAAGTGTTTGGTTCCTTTGAAGCAATCAATGTTTGAATAAGTAAATGTGAATGCATCAACAAAATAAGAAATGGACTTTTGCTGACAACTTAGAAACTATTTTATTCAATTATTTCATAGTTATTTTGTTACTGTCACCCATTATGTCAGGCCATTTGCTAATTAAGTAATAAGTAGATAAGAATCAATTGATCATATCTTTATAAAAAGGGGAATTATAGTGATAATGTGTTAATGAGAAAAAAGGAGATGAAATGTAAGAATCAGGCAAAGTGATGGTAACTGATTTTGGTGGTAATTACTTTTAGAGGAAAAGTTATTCATTTTGGGAATAAAATTGTCTAAGAATTCTTCCTTGAGGAAATTGACCCTTTTCGGGTTCTAAATATCAAGAGGCTGTGATCAAGAGATTTAGTCATGTATAAAATACAGACTATAAAACATATTGTTTCTGGAGGACCTAATGAGTTCATATTGGTTGTGAACTGCATCAAGGTGTTAGGAAGAACTGGAAGTTCTGGCAGTGTGTATCCACGTTGGTATTAGAATCTTGTTTCTAGGAATTTTTTGGTCAGGAGTTTAGGGTTCTCTAGGTATATCATATCATCTACAAATAGCGATAACTTGACTTCTTCCTTGCCTATCTGGATGCCCTTAATGTCCTTTTCTTCAGTGATTGTTTTGGCAAGTACTTCCAGTACTATATTGAATAAAAGAGGTGAGAGTGGGCAACCTTGTCTTGTTCTTGATCTTGGGGGGGGGGGACTTTCAATTTTTCCACATTGAAAATGATAATTTCTGTGGGATTTTGGTAGATGGCTTTGACTATATTGAGGAAGCTTTGTTCAATTCCCATTTTCTGGAGGGTTTTAATTATGAACGGGTGTTGGATTTTGTCAAATGCTTTCTCTGTGTCTATTGATTTGATCATATAGTTTTTATTCTTTTTTATTGATATGATGTATTATTTTACAAATATTAAAAAAATTATAACTTTTTAAAAAAATACCATAAATTAGCAGCACAATGCCTAGATTGTCATTTGAATAACAGATGCAAACTCAAATATTTAATAAAAATTAAAACTTAAAGTAGATTTCAAGAATCATTACATCAGAAATATTCAAGCAAAAAACATTTTTTATTACTTTTTAATTTGCTAGCAATTTGGAACTCTAATTTTAAAAAATCATATTACTTTATTTTTTTTTACCTGTCACACAAGAAGTTGAGTATTTTAAATAACATTTTTTTAAGGAAAAAAATGTTTTCCTACATCCAATTTGGTAGTTATTTTTTTAATTGTTGTTTAGGAAAAGCTACTCCATCTTTAGATCCTCTTATTGATAACATCAGGTCTAAAAAATCTTTTTTTTTTTTTTTTTACATAGACAGTTTTTCCTGTTCGAGAAACATTGATTTTGGCATGTTCATATTGTTTCATCATTTCCTTAACATTCTCTCATGAGCCTATGTACTTACTTCTTCCAGAATTGCATTATTCATGAAGAACAAGACATTCAACAAAACTATGTTATGTTTATATTGAAGCAAGGAGTGAAGTAATCATTCATTGATTCCTGGTGATAAAATCAGGGTCGAAAACATAAAGAAGCCGCATGAACAGATTGTGTGTGTGTGGGTGGGGGCTGTGTGATATGTGAAAAGTGAGGTGTGCATCATTACTTGCAATCATTTCAGCCCCCAGGACACTACTAAAAACAAAGATATTTCTCTCAGGCCAAGACTCATATCCAATCCCCTTCCTCTTTACCCCAGGTGTAAAGTTTACAGATTTTTAGAACAAGATCTTTCTAAAGGAACAACAATGCTACTTGATACTTGTAGCATTTCCATCTACATAGTAAATACAACTCTGTGATCTGAAAGCATAGGATATAAAGTACTAGTTTCTGTGGTATATGCATAAGGTGCAAAACATTCTTGAAATTTTTTTGCAGTTTCATTTTAAAAATCCAACATGTTCATTTGCACATGAAAAAGGTGATTTTGTCCTGGTAACAGATCACACATTTAGTGATAAGTATAAATAAATATAATCATAAAAATCAGTTATGATTATAAGGAGAGTGAAGTTTGGAACAGACTAAAATGGTTTTATAAACGGTTTTATAAATTTTATAAGACAAAATTTCAGTTTGGAACAGACTAAAACGGTTTTATAAGAGGAAAAAAGACTTTATTAGATCAACCAATAAAGTTATATTAATCTACATAGAAAAATAATTACAGATATGGGAAACAATGTGAGCAAAGAAGTGAAAATAAGATTCAGGATAAGATCTAGTCAGTTTGAAATAACTTGATATAATTTCCAGAATTTAGAAAGCAGTAACTGAAAGTATTGGCTTTTAATGTTGCTAATTTTATAAAGAAATGGTCTATTTATTACCATACATGAACTAGAGTCATTAATATTTCATCTTCAGGTTAAATAATATCACAAATAAAATGACTGTTTTCCTGTACAGTCAATCCAAATAAATGAATTTATAGAACCAGAGAAAGATGTTAAAAATTTAGTTTCTCTGTAATAAGTTCATCTTGACTAGTTTGGGTGTGAAAAGTTATTACCATTTGTAGTGGAGAAGATTTGTACTGTTTACTCCCTAGGACGTTCTGTAAAAGAAAGAATTTCACAATTCATTTTGTGGTCTACAGTGGAAATTAGGTAGAGATGATAAGCTTTTGCCAGAGAGTTTTTGCTAACTTTTGCAAAAGCTCTCTGGCAAAAGCTTATTTACCTAACTAAATTGTGAAACAGAACCAAAAACTACATTATATTTACTTTCAAAAGTTCATAAATAGGAACTAAATGATATGGATGTTTATGTTCAAATATATTTGAAGAGGAATTCTCTTCAATTCATTTTGATTTTATTTTCCAAAAACATATTTTGTTTTATTAGAAAGAGAAAATTTTAAAGGCTTTACTATAGGTTAAAGATAAAGAGAAAAATAAATGTCAGTATGAGCTTTGTTCTCCAATCTTTTCCAAATTATTATATTCAGACTCTACTCCAGGATTCATAACTTTAGCATTGTGTCTTGGTTTTATTTCTCCATTCATCAGTTTTCAGTTTATGGACACTTAAGATTTCTTAACTAGAAAATGCAATCTCTATCTCAAAAAGGAAAGAGACTTTTATGATTCCTATTAAAAATCTTATTTCTCACCAAGTGCTATAACTTTAACAGTGAGATTGTCCATGGCCGATTTCACCCATTTATGTGAATCAAGCTGCCTGTATTGTTTTCCCTTTACCTCTCTTTTTTATTTATACCAGCTGTCTAGTCTTAGAGAGGAGATATCTACATGTCTTTAATACAATTCTTTAATAAAATTTAATTTTCAAGTAGCAAGGAAAAATCAGAACCTTAAAACTTATTCAATATTTGCTTTCTACCAGGTTAATCCCAGCATCTCTTTAATATAATTTAAAAATTTTTTTGTTTTGGGTCACACCTGGAGATGCTGAGGGATTATTCCTGGCCCTGCACTCAGGAATTACTCCTGGCAATGACCATATGGGATGCCAGGGATGGAATCTGGGTTGGCCGTGTGCAAGACACAGGCCTTACACAATGTGCTATCTTTCCAACCCCAATATAAACTTTTTACAGTCATTATTGACAACATTTTAGAGGCATTTTCTTTTTTTTTCTTTTTTTAATATTAAAATTTTATTACATCACTTTTAGACATACAATTGCAATATGCTCATGCTCGAGTTTTGGTTCTACAGTGTTCCAACACCCATCCTTTAGGGGCATTTTCATATCAAATATTTAATATAAATAAATCAATATTTTTATCTAATTATCATAAAGGCCTCAAAATTATTTTTTTTTAGAAAGAATGAGACACAAGATTAGAGACAGGACAACAGGGAAGGTTCTTGCCTTGTACCTGGGTTCAATCCCTGATACTGCATATTGTCCCGAGCTCCAACCAGGAGTGATCCTCAGCAGAGTCAGGAGTAAGCCCTGAGAACTCTTTGCTATGACTCCCAGACCCAAACCAAACAGACACTCCAAAAAATTGAGAGATAGGGTGTTCATTTGAAACCCCCCAAAATAAAAAAGTTTGCAACTTTTTCAAAATCTGGGGGGATCCGCCACAGAGTATAAATACCGAAGTGCTTTTGCCCAAGTAATGATTATTAGAAGAACAGTGATAATAAGTTAATTAAATTATGAGTACAGTGAAATTAAATTGAAGTTGATCTAGTTCACAGGCAAGCAAGAAACAATATACAGAGTTTGACATTTTAATCAAGGCAGTCTTCATTCCTCTAAGGAAGCCTAGGTTTTATCCCTTCAATATTTACAGAGTATTATTAGATGGAAGTTGTACAGCTTTAGAGAATGCTTAATTTTCATGATAACTAGAAGATATAGACCCAGAGTTTCAAAATATTCCTCAGAGTTCCACTGAAATTGGGCTGTATGTAAATATGTGAGCCTTTTATTTTGTATTGGGTAGGGTGTTTAAAATTGCTGTCAGAGTTTGCAAGAATTAAAGTCATTTCACAAAGGATTAATAAATTCTGTTCTGGAAATACTAAACCAAAGAAGATTGCTTTTGGAACCTGGACACTCTCAATACACATGAGTCAGATACCCAAGGTCTACATGGGTGTTGCAGGACTCCTCTAAGAGCCCCTTTTTCTACCCTGTGGAGATTTTTCCTGGCAGATCTTGCTCAAAACATTAGCATATAAAAAGACATTGGGTGAGGTGCTGGGAGAAGTTACCTGAAGGCATTTGACCCTGCCAGGAGAAGTTTACATTTGGCTTGCAGCTCCTCCCAGCTCTGCTGGGAGGCTTTTGAATTTTCCTCCTAGATAGCCCAGCCCAGAATGGGCTGGGCTGGGGAGTTTGGGCAAATTTCAAGCTATAAAATAAGCTGCAAGAAAGAAGCTCGCTCTCTTTTTTCCCCCCTTTTTGCCTTTTTGGTTTCCCTTTGTTTTGCTTCTCCGTCCCTCTTCATTCTCTGTTGGGCCTCAACACGTGGTGGAAGCCATCTTAGCCTGCACCTGGCTGGGGCCTAGCTGGGAACGCATAGTCTGGAGGCTTTCCCTGCTCTTGGATTGTATATTGGAACCTGTAATAGTAAAGCCCTTTTAAAACTGCATCGGATTTCTGAGTTTTCATCCATTCCTCGCCGGCCGGAGGTAGCAGGGAACTTCGCTTCCTGACACTGTTGGGGACCCGGCGGCTCTCCCGACACATGGGGACATGTTGCTTCAAACTCTGTAGTGTGGACAAGTGTGATTTTAATCAAAAGTTCTTTTGTATGAATGAGAATTACAGAGACTGAGCTCAGTCATTTCCGTAAGTCTATCCATAAAGAAGATTGATTTAATTGTTCGAGAATATTCCCGGAAATAATCAAGTGACAGAAAACCATAGTTAATACTAGTTGTACCATTATTTTATTTATGTTTCACCTGGGACTGCAGCTAGTTCATCATGTTAAGGAAAAACCTGAAACAAATTCTGCTGTCTATCTAGAAAATACCTATTGACAGTATAGAAAAGAGAAAGCAGATTTAATATTAAATAAAAATTAAATAGTGTTGGGATATGCTTTGCAGGTATTTAGCTAATGATGTAAATTTGGAAAGAAAGACTATGTTTTTTTAGTATTCAATACCACCAACTTGATCACTTGACATCTCGTTATTCATTGATTTGCTCAAGCGGTCACCAGTAACATTTCCATTTGACCTTATCATGTGCCAGTGTAGCCCAATGGCATCTGGTTGCTTCAGGAATGCAAAGAGCCTCAAACCATTCATTCAGGCTCTTGACGAAGAAGTCTGACCATCTTGTAGGTGGGCAGCCACGTGATCTTTGACATCCCGTGGGATACATAGGTAACGGCTCTAGTCCAGCAGACTAGAGCCGCATTACCAATGAGATCTAATCTATTTTATATATTCACGCACAATCTTAAAACATATTGTTTTAAGATTACCAATAGTTTTTCTTCGAAGAATACAACACAACAGCTAAGTTTCCCATAATTCATCAAAAATTAAAGTAGTAATTGATATAGGTAGCTTTTTTGTGCTTCCTTTTCTTCTTCTTTTTTTTTTTTTTTTGCTTTTTGGGTCACACCCGGCAATGCTCAGGGGTTTCTCCTGGCTCTGCACTCAGGAATTACGACTGGCAGTGCTCCGGGGTCCATATGGGATGCCAGGGATCCAACCCAGGCCAGCATAGGCCAGCTGTGTGCAAGGCAAAAGCCCTACCCGCTGGACTATCGCTCCGCCCCTTCTTTTTTTTCTTTTGCTTTTTGCGTCACCCGGGGATGGTCAGGGGTTACTCCTGCACTGCACTCGGGAGTTACTTCTGGCATACTCGGGACCATATGGGATGCCTGGTCAGCCACATGCAAGGTAAATGCGCTACCCACTGTACTATCTGTCCAGCACCTCTCTACTTTCTTATCTTTTCCTTTTCCCTAATGTTTAATTTTACTTACTTTTAAAATTTAGTCATTGAAAATCCCAAGTTATTTATGATTTGATTTCAGGAATACAATCCATCCGCATTGATCCTTTCACTAGTGTCCACTTCACCTAGCAATGCCTGTCCCCTAGCCCAGTTTCCCTCCGACTCACCAACCTGCCTCTACGACAAGCAATTTTTAAAATGAGTTTTGGCAGAACTAGTTTTCTAGTTACTTTTAGTTGAAGAAACAGTGAAACTTCAGTATCTGTGTGACAAGTAAGTGGTTCCTGTTGGAAGCAAAGGTCTTTTGGCTAAAATCCTGATGATAGGGAGCTAGGAACTCTAGTTTCTTTGATGTTTACTTTGAAACATATGGCTTCCAGGCTTTTAAGAAAAAATTTCTGGGTTGTAACACTAGTTTATTTGTCCTTTGAAAAGTTCTGCATGCATATCAAAGGGACAGAGAAAGATTTCATAAATACATTTACAAAGGTATTTATGAAATTTGTGAAAGTAGTTTTCAAGAATCTGCTCTTAGAAAGGGAATAGAGAAATAGTGTTTTTGAACTTTAGAAAACGGTAAATTAAAAAAAGAATACTTTATTTTTTAAGGTTGACATAGATTTCCACAATTATAATGTTAAGGGAGTAAAACACATTGATTTCATGTTTAACCGTTAAAGTGGGATTTCCCTCCCTGTTCCTTGGGGTAAAAAATTTAAGAGTTAAGATCTTCATTATAAGGCTTTGGATATGCTATCTGGAATACAAATGGTTAGACAAAAAAAAAAACTTTGCAGGGTATTTAGTAGAGAGTGCTTAGCATCAGCTCGTGTGGAGCCGAATTCAGCATTAATCTGCTCTACGGCTGAGAAACCACTGTGACAAGGACAGGAGACACTAGCCAGAAAAGTCCTTGTACCAGAAAGGCCTTGTTACCAGGAAGGCCTTTGTACCCTTGACAGGGGTGTTCTCAGATTCTCAGAGTAACTTCGGGCACCAATTCTCTGGGGAAATAAGTATTTCAGAGCTGTGTCTAGAGAGCACACGATAGGATCTGTATTCTTTAACACTTAATTTCCTTTTTCCTTTGGGCCTCCAAGGTGCTGCTTAGGGAGACCAGGGGCGACTGCCAGCAGTTTGGTGCTTACAGGCCTGCATCTCAGTGCTAGAGCCTGAGGATGTAGTGCTGCTCTGCCCATGGTGTAACTGGAGCTCTGAGGTGCCTGGAACCACCAGTATCACCCTATCTGCATTTGGGGCTGGGAGGGGAACTCCAGGAACGCAATCTGAAGTGCTTGGGAGGCCTTGTGTTGCCAGAGATCCAATTGCAGCAGGGTTCATGCTCCCTAACCCCTTTGCTATCTCCCTGCCCTGACATTTTCTTTTATGAGTTGGAAGTTCTATTATATTTTAAGTAGGTATAGTATCAGTTAACATACGCCTCAGAGACCTGGGCCCTATGAAAGCAGGGATGAGAATGCTCTTTGGGTCTCCCAGAGAGAAATCGAAAGAGCTATGCTTGGAATATCACGCCTCACTCAAGTGAGAGAAGGAATCCGGAGTTCTGACCTCCATGGCTGTTCCAGAGTCAGGGATGCTGTCTCGCTTGCCAAGGCATCAAAAATCAGATGGGCTGGACATGTAATGTGATTTGGAGACGACCACTGGACTAGAGCAGTTAGCTACTGTATCTCACAGGATGTCAAAAGATCACATGGCCCCGCCCACCTACAAGATGGTCAGACTTCTTCGTCAAGACCCTGAACAAACGGTTTGAGGCTCTTTGTATGCCTGAAGCAACCAGATGCCACTGGGCTACACTGGCACATGATGGGGTCAAATGGAAATATTATTGGCTCCCGCTCGAGCAAATCAATGAATAACAGGATGTCAAGTGATCAAGTGATAGTATCAGCCACTTTGTAGGCAAACAATTTAAAAAAATACTACTGGCTTTGTGATAGTTTCTGTGGCCATAAGAGAAGAGATGCAGAAAAATAGGGTTAGACAGTTTGAAAATGAGGCTGCCCACACTGAATTCCCAAGTCTGCTTCTACTGACTCTGCTGTCCATTCTCAGGTGTCTGTAAGACTCAGCCTAGACATTTAGAGATTTCCTTGTTAAAAATCTATTTTTACAGAGTTCAGAGTGAACTTTATGAGTATTAAACCTCTGTGTACTAGAATTATAGTTTCATTTTAAAATAATGAAGTATTACATGGTATGCATAGCAATAAATACTTTCTGCCATTTGCCAATTTTAATAGAGTTATTGTGTACCATCTTAATAACTGAGTTTTTTTTAAAGTTACACTGCTTTCTGTGGGAAAGTTGACTATTTATATTCTTTGGTAATTTGTAGCTGAGAAGACAACATAAAAATGTCATCAAAGACTTTAACCAGGAAAATGTTTCATGGATTCTTTTTAAGAATAGACAATAAGTAAAGTTTCTTAGGCTTGATTTATAAGGTTTCTGGTGTTTGCCAAAGCCTGGAGCACACCTGGAGTGCCCTTCATAATTAGAGAACAGCATTTTTCTTCCTTTTTATATCTGCATATTTAAAGAATAGTTCAAGTGGAAGGAGGGAATATCTTATATCTTCTTCAATTTGGAGAGTGTTGTCTAAACTTATTCGATGGCTTTATATCAGTTACTTGGAAAAATCGCATGCTCATTCCCTCAGACTTAGCAATTACAAAGGAAATACACATAATTCAATAGATACAGACAATTCATAGTTCTAAATAGGTTACATTCCTTAGGGGTAAGGGATGTGTGAAACACGCTGCAGTAAAAATGAGTTTATTAATAATTCCTGGGGAGTCTCCAGGGACCATATATGTAGTACAAAGAATGAACGAGAGTTGACTACATGCACTGGTAGATATAATAACCAACCTAATTCAAAAAATGTGGGGAAGAGATGAAAAGAATCTTCCTGAAAGAAGAAATACAAATGGACAAAAGGCACAGAAAGAAATGCTTGCCCCAGATATATGCAAATTAAAACAATAAAAACCATAGTGAGCTATCATCTCACACCATAAAGACTGGCATGAATCAAAAGGAACAAGAATTTCTAGTGTTGGCTTGAATATGGGGAGAAAGGGATCCCTATTCATTGCTGGTGGGAATGCCAACTGGTCCAGCCTTTGTGGAAAACAATATGTACAGTTCTTAAGAAAATCTAGGACTTAAGCTTCCATTTAAGTCAGAAAGCGCACTTCTCATAATATACCCTAAAGGCCTCCCTACCCTCAAAATGGTGAAAAAAATTTGTGCCCCTTTGTTCCTTGCAGCATTATTCACAATAGCCAAAATCTGTAAATTACCCACGTGTCCAAGAATAAATGACTGGATAACGAAAATATTGTACATATACTCAATGGAATATTACTTGCCTATAAGAAAAGATAAAATAAGGCAGCTTGTTGCTAGAAGGAGGCACTTGGAAAGTATCATGCTGAGTGAAGTTAGTGAGGAGAGAGAACAGCACACAATGACCTCTCTCTATGCCAAATATAAGACCACCTAATGGGGTAATAATTAAAGCCTAAAGAAAATGGAAACAAAGAACATGAGAACTGCAGTCTGTAAGAAACTTACCAATTGAGGGGTTGAGAGATGGGAGAGGGAGGGGCAAAGACTATAGTGGAGGAAGATCAAGTGGGAGGAGATGGTTATGTTCAAAGGTGATAAATGTTTTGTATGAAGCCCTATCGGCAGTAGTACGGTAAATGACAATGCAAAAACTCACATATTTTTAAAAAGTACCTGTTGTAGAGGTAGAATGGTGAGTGGGACGGAAGGGGGATTGGTGTAAGAAATTGGGCACTGGTGAAGGAATTGGTATTGGAACAATATATGCCTGAAACCTAAATTTGAATAACTGTAATTTCATGATGTCTAATAAAAAAAGAAAAATATAGAGTGTCTGCATACAAGGCATCAGATACTTTAATCCATGTACTGTTTCCACATCCCATGCTATTTTTTTTCCTATGTGAATAAGTAAGTTCTGTATCAAAATTGATAAAGGTAAAACATTTTTAGTTAAGACACACAACAAATCTTTGATATCACCAAGATTTAAAGTAAGAGTTTTTGTTTTCTGGCTCAATAGCCTGTTGTCCTAAAATACTGCTATACTCAAAGTCTATGGTCCTAATATACTCAATAGCCTGTAGTCTAATATTCTTAGCATTTGATATTTCCTCCTTTGCACCTGTTTTACTTATTTTTTTATTTTCTTCATTTTTAGCTTCAATCAAAGTCATGCTGATGTTACGGAATAGTGAACTTCCTATGGAAGATGCCTGATATAACCAGGCTAATGTTGTTAATGTAGTTGCATGAAAGTTCTCATAATACTAGCTTTAACATTTAATTGCATATTATTTCTCTAATCAGAATTCCAAATATTTTTTCTTAAAGTCACTAAACAAGTATAAATGGGTAAATTGACTCTTACCGAGGATTAAAATAAAGTCAAATTGCCTACAACAAGGAAGGAGAGAAATTTCTTTATGATTACTTTTATAATTCTTCTTTGGGGGATGGCAATATTGGGTTAGCTGTTTAAACTTCTCCAGTTTATCCAACTATTTTAAAATATAAAATTGTACTATTTGTATTTTGAATGATCCATTTTACTGAGCAAAATGTAACTTTGAATACCCCTTCACACTTTGATTTGTCTTTGGGTGTGCTCTTAATACAAGAAGTTATTTTCAAGAGTCTAAATCTTATTTATGAAAAATTTATACTACCAGAAAGTTACACACTTGTAGGACAGTGATTTGATAATACCCAAAATAGCTTGCATTAGTGTAGCCACTTACTAGTACTTAGTAATGTCAGTTAAGAGTGTAGAATTGGTTTATTTTTTTAAACTGAAGACAAAGCCTTTGGAAAAAGCTTTAGTTCTATTTTCTTGCATGGGAAACACAACATCCATCTTGTAGCAGTGAGGAGGAAAACTCTAACCTAAAATGTGAAAATAGAAAACCCATGAGTGTCTAGAAAAATGCACAGTGACCTCCCCGTCTGCTTACATTTCGGACTGAATTCTTTCTGCTTAAAACTAATAAACTCTTTACTGCTTATAACCTGGCCATTATTACTCATAATTCACTTACAAGTGACATAAATACATAAACTCAGTTACATAAATGTATTTGCTCCTGAATTTTGTAAGATTATTACTCAAGAAAATGGCAATCAAAAGAAGAATGAGAACAAATTCTAATCAATGAAATTCTGCTGCCTCTTTTACTAAAATACATTCTATTAACCAGTTTATTGATTTATTGGCTTTAAAAAGTAGAAGTTAGTGTTTTAAGTTACATAAATTAAACATTGATTTTGGCATTTACTATATAGGTTTACTTGAGGCTTTTCTCTCAGATCTTAAATTAATAAGATTTCAAATGTTTTTTTTAAAAAATAATAGCATTTATCATAAGCCAGGACATTTATGATTTATAGTTAATATACTTTGCCTTTAACCATTAATAAAGAGAAGTAAAACTTAGGAAAAATCAATCAATAGCCTTATTCTTTTAGTAATATAAAAATTAACCTTCAAAAGCATTTTTGATTTTCAGAAAAATTGAATGAATCTTAATCACCTCTACTTTAAGAAACCATTGAAAATATATAATGAATCCTTGCAATCTTTTAGATAAGTGTGGGTTTTCAAGTTTTGGTTGTTGTATTTTTGACAGTCTAATTTTGGTTATTAATCTCTAATAAAATCAGAAAATCTCCTTAATTTAGGAACTAAGAGTATATTTATAGTTGACTTCTATATAGTTTAAAAGCTATAAAAGTTATAGTAATTCATTTATACATTAGCTGGCAAATATGTTTGATTTATGAACACATGAAATTCTTTAAACACTGATTTTCTTAACAATTCTGGTAATTGAAATAGAAATATCCAATAAAAATACATATTTACCAGATTTAATGCCTCATTGTATACAGTCATTTAAGTGAGTGATGGTAAAATTAGAGATAGCAGCACAGTTTCTGCATTTTTGCAGTTTTAGTTAGTGAAGAGCATCTATTGTCTACTGATTTTGTGTAAACTCTATAAAAAACAGAATGGATGTCAAAGTTAAAATAGTATAGATGGTAGCACACAGAGCCATCGCTAGAGATAGATATTTAGTCTGTCAAAAAAGAAAATTTGTGAAACCCAATCATGAACAGATTTGTAATTATCTATCTTATGGTAATATAACAAAATTTTAAAAAAAAGAAAATTTTATTAGTAGCAATAATTAAAAAATATTCCAGAAACCATATGTTATTTTCTTCTGGTACTGCTTGCTTATTTAAATAAAATTTAGTGTGACATTTACAATACAAAAGAAAAAAGTGAAGTAAAATTATTTTTTTTTAGAAAATTAAAGTGTGGACTCAGAAGAGTGTTAGTGTGGTGAAACAGTATGAATCAAAGATAAGAGATTACATCTTGTATATCTTTTTTATAGCCATACATGAATCCTAATGATAAGTACATATTTTTGCTGATAATGATGTTCCTTTCTCATTCCCAATGAATGGAGACTTTAATGGTGCCCGCTTGAGCAAATCGATGAACAACAGGAAGACAAGTGACAAGTGACAATGGTGTCAGTAGAGATGTTCATATTGTAACACATGTGGCACTTCTATGGTTGAGAGATTATATGTCTATAGGAGTAGATAACGCACATGGGAAATATCTCTATCTTCCACTCAATGTTGCTGTGACACAAAATTTGTTTCTAAACGGGAAAGTGCATTTCTTTTCTTTTATTTTTCTTTATTTTGGTAGGGTAGTGAACTCGGGGCATTGTGCATACTAGCATGTACTAGTAAAGTACTAGCATGTACTCTGATATTTGAACCATTTCATCAGCCTAAAAAATGAAAGTGAGAGAGTCATGCATGCTGTGTAGGTGCTCTGCCATATGGTCTATCTCCCTTAAAAAGTACACGTGTTTGTGAATGGGGTGATAGTACAAAAGGTGCTGGAGAGATACTTGCCTTGCACACAGCTGACCCATGTTCTATCCCTATCATCCCATCTGGGTCCCTGAGCCCTGTCAGGTATGCCTGCCCACAGCAACCAAACCAAAAAAGTAAATTTCTTTTTAAAATAGAAATGTTTCCAGAAGAAATTTGATATGGTAAATATTTCGGTCTTTAATTCTCCATGCTAGAGGAATATAGGTGATGGGGAAACGATTAGTGGCTTTTCTTTGTTTTATTTTTAATGGGGGCTACTTCTAGCCTTGCTCAGAGAGCTACCAGGTTCACACCTGCTGGTTCAGGGGTGGTGGGGATGCGAGTACAAAGCGAGATTGCACTCAGGTCCCTGTGCACGCTATGTGCAGGCTCTGACACTTCTGATGATGCATCTGGCGCAGGAGCATAGTAAGTCTAGAAAATACATATTAATTTCAAGATAAATTGTGATATGGAAACAAAAAAAATGTTTTGATAAAAAGTAACTAGTTTAATGACTTTTTACACTCGGGCTCCTAATAATTGTCAAAAGTGCTAATACCAACCTAAAACTGAGCTTTAAATACAGGCAAAAAGATACACATGACAACCTCTAAATGTATGTATTGCAAGCCACTATGTGTAAGAGAAGGAAAACAGAGAGATAGAGAAAGAGAAAGAGATAATAAACCTGCCATAAAGGCAGGCTAGGGAGGGAGGAAGGAATATGAGACATTGGTGGTGAGAAATGGGCACTGGTGGAGTGATGGGTGCTGGAACATTGTATGGCCATAACCCAAATATGAACATCTTTGTAATTGTATATCTCACTGTGGTATAATAAAATATTAAATTAAAAAATCCATAGGTTGAAAATTTGTTTCATATACCTAACAAATCACACATCATAGCTCACTATAGAGTGTCTTAAGCACACCTAGAATATTACCATTAGTTATTGTTGGATAAGATCTTCTACACATTAACTTTTTGATAATTAAGTATAGAATATGCTGCGTAATCCACTACTGAAAGTGAAAAACAGTCTATAAAGCTGGACTTTGTACTGTTTCCAAACTGTGCCCAACATAAGAAGAGCATTTCTCACTACATATTGCCAATAGAGGAAAAAAAATCATTCAAAATAAGATTTCTACTGCATATCTCATTTATCTTTGCACCATCATCATAGGGTACCCAAAATCATAATCTGAACACATGTATGTTAGGGAGCATCTGAAAATATGGAATTCAGGAACACTCTCACAGACATTTAAGTTTTTCACTAGAGATATAGTTAATAAATGCTTCTACAGTATTTAAAATTTAATGAATTAGAGATGACATGTTTGATGTTTTGAAAAATGTTTTCTTTTTCATTGGCAATCAGTTCTTGCTAGATGTATTAATCTAGAGACAAATAGTTATTGATTCTCTCCTTTAGTCCTCTTAAATTTAAAAACCAAATCAACAAATTTAAGAACAAAAATGGCTTCATATGAGTTGAAAACCTTTATACTGTTTTTTTTGTTTATGTATTATGATTTTAGAATATAACTACTATAAGATTCAGTGATTCCACTCATTGGTATTTATTCAATAACCCATTAATTCAGAAAGGTACATTTTTATGTATACTTATTGCAACACAATCCAATATCTAGAATATGGAAATAATAGCATAGATGAGTATTAAAGAAGTTAAGGCATGTATGCACAATAGAATACCACTCAGTTATAAGAAAAGATGAAATTTTGCCTTCTGCTGCAATTTGAATAGAACATTAACTGCAAAATAAATCAGGAGAAAATTGCCAGATAAACTCATACTCATATGTAATATATAATATATTACTCATATGTAATATAATGGAACAAAGAACAAAAACAGTGTCTAATGAAAAAATCTTTGAAATATGACATCAACTGAATTCACAAGTGGAAGCAGTGAAGGAAGATTAGGGACTGGAGAGAAAAGGGGCAGAAAGGGGACCTAGGATAGAAGCAATATCGGCACTTTGGAGGTGATTGTGAGGCAGTTAGTTTTTATGCCACAAACATAAACATTAACAAGTTGTAAATCACATTACCTCAATAATATAAAATTAAATGTTTCAAATATATATTAATAACATTTATTTAAGGCATTTAATTCACATACTTGCCATTTGAGAGTGATAACATCAAGATTAAAAACAAGATGCAATGATAGACCTTAGAGATGGCTCTATGTTACTTAAAGAACCAGAAATGCCATAGCTTATAAATTTACATTCTATCCTCCTAATTTTATCTTCTAAATATGATTAGATTAATATCATTTCTCAATATAATTTAGATTAATGACTATTTTGTATGCCTCTAGAAACACTAGATTAATTTTATATAACATATGTCTCCTCCACCTAGCCAACTCTCCTTCCATCAAAAATGAATATACATTTTGTAAAATAATTTTTATTTTGAAATTAAACAATTATATTATAGTTTCTTGCTCATGTTAATTATTGAATTTTATTATCTCAGAAAGTACTAAGCAAGCACAGGAAATAGTGACAAAGAATATGGTACTATAATTAAATCAAATAAATACGAAACTGTGGTCTTAATTCCTTATTCATGCTCTTTCTGTACTACAGATGATCAATTTAGATGTGTCTTTGTGTCACCACTACTAAATTGAACAAACCTAGAAAGTATTATAATGGGTAAGTGAGTTAGAAAGAGTGAGAGAAATAACATATGATTTCATTTCTGTGTGGTATATAGAGACATCAAAAATTTTAACGTAATAAATGAAACAAAAATTTTATACTATTTGAAGACAAATATTTAATTTGAATAACAAGATAAGAACAATAAGACGATGTATTCCTCATGGAAACTCACAACTCTTTTAAGCTAAATATTCTAACCATTTGCACCTGTAAGAGTTTTGGTGAAGAAATTCACCAAAACTCTTCACCAAAAACTCTTACAGGTGCATATTTCACCAAAGCTCTTCAGCACCTCCCTTGAGAACATCATGCGACAATTAGAATGGGAAGGAATGGGAGTGAAGACAGATGGTTGGCAACTAAACCACCTCCGCTATGCTGATGGCATTATTCTAATAACACCAAACATTAGACAAGCGGCACAAATGCTGGCTGACTTCGACTGAGAATGTGGAAAGATAGGTCTACAGCTGAATCTGAACAAAACTATGTTCATGAGAAATGAACTAGTTCCAGAGGCCCCATTCACTCTCAATGGAGCAAACATCCCTGAATGCAGCAGTTATGTGTACCTAGGTGGGGAATTCGACAAGATGAACGACCTAAAATCTGAGCTGCGAAGGAGGAACATGCTCAGAAGCTGTGGCATGGAATGCCTTCAAGAGGATCTAAGAAATAGCTAAAAAGGACAAAGAACCTCTCCCGGGCACATCTCTTCAACTCCACCGTTCTCCCTGCATTAACATACACCTTAGAGATCTGGGTCCTGCGGAAAGCAGGATGAGAATGCTACTCGGGTCTCCCAAAGAGGAATCAAAGAGCTATGCTTGAGTATCACGCCTCACTCAAGTGAGACAAGGAATCCGGAGTTCCGACCTCCGTCGCCGCTCCAGAGTCAGGGACGCTGTCTCGCTTGCCAAGGCATCGAAAATCAGATGGGCTGGACACGTAATGAGATTTGGAGACCACCGCTGGACTAGAACCGTTACGGACTGAATCCCACGGGATGTCAAAAGATCATGTGGCCGCCCGCCTACAAGATGGTAAAGACTTCTTCGTCAAGACCCTGAATGAATGGTTTAAGGCTCTTCATATTCCTGAAACAAGCAGATGCCATTGGGCTACACTGGCACGTGATAGAGTCAAATGGAAATGTTACTGGTGCCTGCTCAAGCAAATTGATGAATAACGGGATGTCCAGTGATAAAGTGATCAAGTGATGCACCTGTAAACTTTTTTGAAATATATTTTCTACAATATACTAAAATTAATGATTTTAATTAAACCCTTCTGTGACTTTCTATTATTTTATGAAATATGCTTGGGGATAAACTCATCTAAGTAACTATATTTAATTAATCATCCAACATGTTATATGTAAGAAAAAAAGGATTTTTGCTCTTTCAATTTTTTCTTTTATAGGGCATACAAAAATAATACTAAAACTAAAAATTAGATTTATAAGGTATGTTAATGAAATTCAATGAGAAATATAACAAAAAATGATGAAAATAGGTGATGCATGGGGAAGTTCACAAAGACCTTTCTGTACAAGGTAAAGCCCAAATCTGTGAGAGAGGATTCAGTTAATGAAGAGACAAAAATGTCACAAAGGAACACTGTCCAAAAACTGAATCAGGAACTGTGTTTAAGGAACAGAAGTATTGAGTGTCTGTCTGTCGTCTATTTACTTAGTCTATAAATCTGTATCTATATTCATATCATCTATATTTATAATAGCCTCAGAGAACCAGTTTATTGAAACATACACAGATTGTTTATGCAGAGCCTTACAGACTGATGGTAAGTTGTAGGGAACCCCGCCAGGGTCCCCGACAGTGTCAGGACTGAAGTTCTCTTCTACCTCCGAGGACGCCGGAGAACAGATGAAAACTCATGAGTCCGGTGCAGTTCAAAAAGGCATTTAATAGTACAAAAGCTCTTCCACAGCAATCCAATATAATGAACAAACTCTAGCTCTGGTCCTAACTTAGACCATACAAAAGAGCCTAAGCCTCCCAACAAAGAGAGAGAGAGGATCTCACCCAAGATGAGCCCTACCCAGAACAAGGAGCAAAAGGCCAAAGAACCAAAAGCAAAAGGCCGAGGAGCCATAAGCCACAGGAACCAAAAAGGTGAAAGCTAAAAGGCCCAAAGTGAAGGGGCCTCAAGTCAGTCCCCTTATATACACCAAAGTAATCCAACTTGTGACAGGGAGGGTCATGTCAACAAAGAACCCTAAACAGAGTGTAGAAGAGCAGTGCCACACCCTATTGCAGGTATAAACAAAGGTTACACCAAGGACTAATCTCTTCTTCTGAGATTATCTCTTATGTAAAACACTGGAGACAAGAGACAGAGGGGGCTGGTATAAAATAGTACATCTTAATTTCATGAGCTTCATGTAATCTAGATGGTACCCACAAGATATAACTGAGTTTGGTTTGCTCCCCCCCACTTATAAGCTGCCATGAGATCTCCTCAACTAAAGCAAAATGAAAACCACAACTCTAGCTATCAGATTCACCCCTTAACCCACTGACCATCCACACACCCGAAGAAGAAGAAACCGCGCCCCAAAACACCCTGCAATAGACCTTGTGACCTCTAGAACAGAGCCATGAACACCCCTCCCAGAAAAGAAAACCGAACGACCAACCTCAAAGACCACCTGTTAGCTCAACAACTCCGATTACTTTTGAAAAGCACACCCCTCACCTTTTGGCCCAGCCCAGCTTGCCCAGCTTGCCGCCCTTCTGGGAGACCGCCGGGACCCCCTGGACTGCCGGCACAAAACAATGACGTGAAAGCTGTACACATACTCACCCCCAAATGGTCCTTCTTATTATTATCTGCAACAGGGTGATTCTGAGTATCTTGTTCTCGTGTACTGAAAGGGTCACACGCACCTGCTTAGAGCAAACTAGTATGATCCTTCCTATATTCTTCCTATAGTCTCAACATAGCCAGGGTGGTAGTCTCCTGGTAAATTCTAACTGGGTGCAGAGGGTATAAAGAGGAGCTGTGCCCAGTCTAGAAAACATAGAAGTCTTAGTAGATGTGTAAGTCAGAAGTTATTCAATCAAGGTGACTTCTGTAACTGCCACACCCTCTAGCAGTGTTTACATAGAAGAGAGGTCTCATTAGAATGAAACTTGGCTTAAATAGATTAAGCAGGGAGTGGGCAAAACAACAAAGCTCCCAGGTTATCTAAACCTGTCCTCCAACAGTAAGTAATTTATTATTTATTCCTAGGAGATTTATCAAATGATTTTAAGATTCAAGTTAACATGATCTGACTTATATGTCAGAAATATACCTGGCTGCTTGCTGTCAGAACAGCAGAAAAAGTGCAGAAAAGGGGAAATGACTTCTGGGTTTACAAAAAGTGTCAGTGGTGAGAAATAATACTTCCAAAAAGGTGGTGACAATATAAAGGGACAGGAATGAATCAAAATTTAGTTTGGAGGTAAAGTGATAAGATTTTCTGAAGCATATCAGGCATAGACAGGGGAAATAAAAAGTCAGGTAGGACTACTTGGGCTTCTGGGTTTGAATTGACGGGTGGGTAGAATGACAATTACTGTAACTATGAGAACTGGAAAAGAAAACAGTTTCAATAAAAAAAATTCAATGATTTCAATAGGTTGTTTCAGATTCTTTTAGACATCCAACTAGAGATGTCAGATATGTAGTTGATTAGTCAGATACAGACACAACAAAACATTGTATTTCTAAATTTCAAAATATTTGTGTCTAAATATTTGTGTCTGGGTAAACTATATGTGATTTTAATGCTTGATGACCCTTGCATATTATCAAGAAAATTTGTCAAAGTTTTGAAAATGAATTGACTGAGAATACTGGTATAAACAATGCAAAACTGTCTTGTCTTTAATTCTTCTGGGATGAACTGATTTTGTGAAATGTCCATTTTTGGGGGTCTTTGGTCTATTTTGCAATTATGTAAGTTTTAAATAACTGAGTACAATGAAGTTAATTCTCCTCTGGAGATTTAATTCCAATATCACTGTATCACTGTCTTCCCGTTCATTGTCGATTTGCTCGAGTGGGCACCAGTAACATCTCCATATGACCTGTCTCATGCAAGTAGAGCCCAGAGCACCTGCTTGCTCTAGGAACATAAAGAGCCTCAAACCATTCCATTAGGTCATGGGAATGAGGTCTATAATTGTTACTGGTATTTGGCATATCAAATATGACACGGGTAGCTTGCCAGGCTCTGCTGTTCAGGTAGTATACTCTTGTAGTCATCTCAAAATCCAGCATCTATTGATGAACAGTGTGGCTGCTTTGCGGCTGCGCTGAGCCGGGCTGTGATAGGCTGGTCTGCTGGGTGGAGTTCTGACGAGGGGGAAGTCCAGATGTGGAAAATGGAGGCCCTCATGGAGTGGGGGGTCATCTGGCTTGTTGTGAGGCTCTGCTGGGGTGGCGGGCCAGGGCTAGAACCTGCCATCCCTCCCGGGCACCTCATGAGCGGCTGGGCACAGTGAGAGCCAATAAATTTTGGCTCTTTGGAATTTTGGCTCTTTGGAATTAATTCCAATAATTTTTGTTTATTGGAAGGACAATTGAATTTACTATCCTTAAAAGCAGTTTGTCACCTATTTGTAGATTTGGACCACCTTCAGTTAACTTGACCAAATAATCATTTTTTTTCCTCTTTAAGTTCATATTTCTGTTGAAGTGATCTTGCCTATTTAATGGTTCACTGTTTCCTATTTGAGCTAAAGAGAAAGCGAGGTCTTAAGAAAATTGAATCATTATTTATTTGTAGTATATCACAGTATTCTACTATTTATACTAATTTCTACTATTTATACAAAGCTAAATATGCCTACTGTATATACAAAGTCTAATATGTCTTTTTCAGATAAGTGAATAATGCCCGACTTTGATACCTCTTAAAAATGCTCTAAAAGTAAGAGAAGGCATTCAATGATTACACACATGTAGACTAGCTCTGCACCTCATGATATACGTATAATTTTTAAGATGCTTAATGAATGTTTTCCTAATTTGCAAAAAGGTAATAATAACCACACCCTTTTATCTTGTCCGGACTTCCCCCTCATCAGAACTCCACCCAGCAGACCAGCCTATCACAGCCCAGCTCACCCGCCAAGCGGCCTCACAGTTCATCAATAAATGCTGGATTTTGAGATGACTACAAGAGTATGCTACCTGCACAGCAGAGCCTAGCAAGCTACCCGTGTCATATTTGATATTCCAGATACCAGTAATAATTATAGACCTCATTCCCATGACCTGATGGAATGGTTTGGGGCTCTTTATGTTCCTGGAGCAAGCAGGTGCCCTTGGACTCTACTTGCATGAGACAGGTCATATGGAGATGTTACTGGTGCCCGCTCGAGCAAATCGATGATGAATGGTAAGATAGTGATACAGTGATTTATCTTGTCACAAGAAATAAATGCATTGTAAATAATTAACTGCCTAGCAGTATACCTCATAAATTAAATGCCTAGTAATAGACTTAGAAGAAATTTTTCTTCTAAGTATTGTATGTTTCTAGGACAAAAATAATAACACAGTGGTTGACTCAAATAATATATTTCAATCTTTTTTTTAAATTATGTTATTATACTACCTTTAGATATACAAGATGTTCATGTTTGAGTTTTGGTTCTACAGTGTTCCAACACCCATCCCTCTACCCTTGCCCATTTCCCATCACCAATGTCCTCACCTCCCTCCCCCTCCCCCCAGTTTGCCCCCATGGCGAGTTCTGTATCTCCTTTTTCTCATTCTCTCTATTCTCTCTCTCTCTCTCTATCCTTCTTGCTTCCCTTTCTTACACATTGTGAATTGTAGTATATTCTAGGACATGATTGGTTCCACTAGTTTGATGTACGGCAAGCCTCAAGCAGCCGGCGCCACTTGGGTAGAGCTGGCTGGCAGTTCTTCCCAGTGTCTCTGAGTCCTGCATGATATGTCCGATCTCCCTGGGGCAGTTTGTTGGCGGGGGCCACCGGGCCTCTGGGATGAGTCAGAGAGGGGAAGCCCCAGCTCCATCTCACAAATGCCTGGTGACTTCCACCTCTGAGAACTGCCTACCTGGGCTTGAACTTGGTTGCTCTCTAAATCTGGTCTGAGGTAAGCATCTCTCCTGGGTGGGCTCTGATGTGCTGTGGTGTCTGGACCATAAAAATGAGGCTATTATGGTGAGCGAGTCTCATTCTCTGCCTCTGAGACCCCACAGAGGCGATGAACCCAATCCCAAAACCCATCTTTCCTCCAGGGAGCCTCATGGTCAGCTGAGCTAGAGGAGAGCCAGATGGCAGCTCTCCCTGGTGTGTCTGAGTCTCTGCATGATATCTATTTTAGAGTTTTAATATTCCCTTTTTAGTTTCAGTTTTTCTCTGTATACTAACTTTTTTCAACTAAGAAGTTCACATGTAATAAAAGCAGGGCTTTGTCCCCACACTACTGAGTACCCACTCTACCGCCTCCAAGTCCAGGTAAAGTTTTTTTTTTCATTATTATAGTTTAGATACTTGAAATAATATTAAATCTTAAAGTATTAACATACATACGTACCACACACCATAATCCCAAAATTAGTCATGACTCTCCATCACTGACCCTATGATACCCCTAACTATTCTCCCTCTGAACCATTCCCCCAACCATTTGGTCATTGGTTCTGTATTCCAATGCTAAGAATTTATTGCTGTTAAGTACTATCTATTCTCTCCTTTTGATCTCTATTATACAGATGAGAGAGAACATTGTATATTTCTCTTAGTGTGATATCCTCAATTCCATTCGTATTGCAAATTATTTAGCCAATACTTTTCTTTTAATAACTTTTACGTATCATTTGCCCATGAGTCCTTATATTTGGAGACCAAGGTAATAGTTCAGTTCCTAAAGTGCCTGCCTTGCAAGTACAAGGCTGTAAATTTGATCCCCACTGTGGCCACATGTGCAAAATGTCACCTTGGAAACTCTGTACTCTGATCCTGGAGGTTCCATTGCCTGAGTTTCTCTTTGTCACACTTTCCAGTCACACAGAAGCCAAACATATGTGAATACCACAACTAAAGGGTGTGACCCTTGATGATAACCACTAAAATGTGTGTGTGTGTGTGTGAAATTGCCAAGAAATGTGACTTCTGGTGTGTGACAAATGCTGTGAAGCCTGACAAACACCACAAAAAGGAAATGCATGAGCATCACAACAAAAGAGTTTGATCTTGGGTTTGCTAATGTATAAGTGGCACAATCACAGGAGAGCAGGTCCTGTATAAACACTGAGGCCAAGTGGGAAAACAACCTAATCTAACATGTGATCCCTGGTGAGCAGAACAATTTGCATATGCAAGCTCCTAGGTAGGCATATGTGTCACCACTAGCCTTTGCAAAAAAATAGCAGTGAAACAATGGCAAAGAATGGATTTTATCAGATTGCAGACAAACAGAACATTGGTTTTCTAATTTTTTAAATATTTCTGTCTAGGGTTAATTACATGTGAAATTAATAATCTATTACCCTGGCATATTACCAGGAAAATTTGTAAATGATTTATTACAATATTAAAAGTTTATTAAATTATTAAAAAATTTAAAAAAGTTCTAGGCACCAGAGCAATAGTACAGCAGGTAGTGTACTAGCTTGCTTGCTTTTGACCCAGTTTCAATCCACAGAGTCCCCAGGTGATGTCCTGAGCCTAGACAGGAGTGATCTCAGAGTGCACAGCCAGGAATAATCCTTAAGCAGCCAGGTATGAGCCATAAAAAAATAAAATACTCTTGCTATTTTGCTCCTCTTTTATCTTTCTAATCTAAATTCTGTTGCATTTCTCATGCACTAGAATTTAATATCATTAAACTATTATTTATTTTCCACAATCCTAATTCCTTCTGAAACCATTGAGTCTTAGCTCAATATATTTCTTTACCTAGAATATCATTTGCCAGTTTATAAAGCTAATGCAAATTTTTTTTGCATTCACTACAATTAAAAGACTGGGCCCCCTCTGATGAACCCAGAGCTATGGCAGAGCCCAGCAAGCTTTCCATGGTGTACTCGATATGCCAAAAACAGTAACCAAACATTCCTGAAATTTGTATGGAATAACAAACTCCCACGGATAGATAAGCAATCCTAGAGAAAAAGCAGATATGAGGTATCACTTTCCCCAACTTCAAACTCCACTACAAAGCAATTCGTAATTAAAACATCATGGTATTGGTATAGAGACAGATCTGTAGACCTATGGAATACAACTGAATAACGTGAAACACACTCTCAAATATACAACTGCTTAAGCTTCAATAAAGGAGTTAAAAATATTAAGTGGAGCAAAGAAAGCCTCTTCAACAAATGATGCTGGGAAAACTGGGCAGCTATATGCAAAAAAATAATGAAATTAGACCTCCTTCTAAAGCCATGCACAAAATTAATCAAAATGGATTAAAGACCTGAGCATCAGACATGAATCTATAAGGTACATTGAAGAAACATAGGAAAAAGCTCTACGACATTGAAGCTAAAGGCATTCACAAAGACGAAATACCTCTGACAAAGCAAATGGAAGCTAAGATAAACAAATGGGATTATATAAAACTGAAAATATTATGCACCTCAAAAGGTACAGAGACATCCCACAGACTTGGAAAGAATATTCAACCAAAGTCCATCTGATAAGGGGTTAATATCCATGGTATGTCCGGCACTGGTAAAACTTTACAATAAGAAAACAGCCAACCCCATCAAAAATGGGGAGAAGAAAGGAACAGAAACTTGAACAAAGAAGAAATTTGAATGGCCAAAAAGGAATTGGCAAAAGTGCTTTTCATCACTAACCATCAGGGAGATACAAGTCAAAATAACAAAGAGGTATCATCTCACACCCCAGAGACTGGCACAAATCCCAAAGAGTAAGATCACTGGAATTTTATACTCTTCAAGATGATGTGAAAGACAGGATTTTTATATGTCTTTACTTCTCTTACATTCTTTTAACTCCATCAGAGCATTTTTTGTTATATGATTTATTTGCCTCACAATATTCATTTATTTATTCATTAAAATAAAAGCTCCTGAAAAGTAAATATTTCATTAGGAATGGAGGGTCCTGCGTAATGTAGCAATAGGGTGAGTTTCATACTCTTCCGTTATAAAGAATTTGAAGTCAGGTTCATATCTCACATTTACTTTTATCATGGACAAGACAAGCTCCATGTTCACTTCCTTTATTTAACAAGTAAGAATAATATCAGCCTCCTTAGAGATCTGTTGTGAATATGAGTACAGACAAACACAAACACATATACACACATACACATTTCAAACACTAATAATCCATAGCTTACAATTACTCTACTACTGCTTATATTTCAAGTGCAGTTATTATACATTTCATATATGTCTCCTCACATTATCCCCTCAATTGGTAGAGGACTCAGTAGCTGCTAAGTCAAGAAACAAGTGATTTGATGCTGGTAACTGTGAAATTTTGTATGAATTTTCATTTTGCTGTTAGAAGATTAAATTTTAGAAAGAAGACCCTATGAGGAAGTAAGATCTGATAGTAATTAATTTGATCAAAATTGATATTTGTTTTATTTGTGAACTTAAATATTCATTTAAGAACTGTTAATAATTGGATCAAAACCACAGTTTTGAATTTTCCTAATATTAAGCGATGATGAGCACTTTCTCATTAGTATACGAGCCATTCATATGTCTTCACTCTCTATTCATATGTCTAGTCGCATGTCTATTTATCTAGGTAATTCCTTCTTTAACTTTAGGTCACAAATACATATGAGGTTATCTAATTGAATCTGAGTCTCAGAAAAAAATTTGACAAAAAACAAATTTTTTGTTCTGAATGTACTCTGAACAAAAATTAATTCAATAGCGATCACGATCACGATCACGATCTTCCCGTTAATCATCTATTTGCTAGAGCGGGCACCAGTAATATCTCAATATGTCCTGTCACATGCTGTAGAGGCCAAGGGCATCGGCTTGGTACAGGAACATAGAGAGCCTCAAACCATTATATTAGGTCATGAGAATGACCTAATATATTATTACTGGCATTTGGCATATCAAATACAACACGAGCAGCTTGCTAGGCTTGCCGTGCAAGGGAGGCACACTCTATAAACACCTCCAAATAAAGCCTTTATTGATGAACCCCGCGTGGCGGCTAGCGCATGTGCGCTGGCTGTGATGGGCTGGTCGGCTGGGTGGAGTTCTGAAGAGAGGGAAGTCCAATGTGGAAAATGGCGGCACCCATGGAGTGGAGTGGGGTCGTCTGGCTTGTTGTGAGGTTCTGCGGGATCATCGACACCCCACCCTGGAGCAGTTACTTCCTCAATCCGGCCCAGGTATGCTGGTCCAGAGACTCTCACCCATGGGGCAGAGCGGTTCCTTGCTCTCCCTGTGCCCAGCCGTTCATGAGGCAGTCGGGAGGCGTGGTGGGTTCCAGCCTTGGCCCACCACCCCGGCAGAATTCATAGCAACATAATGAATCTGAGGTGTTTCTGGCATTCTCTTGTGCTGCGTTTCTCAGGAGAAAAGGAGATGAAATGAGGAAAGCTTAATAAACTCTGCTCTGGGGTGAATGTTTTTAGACAGTCATTAAATTCAAGGGGAACATTAATAAAAGAAAAATAGACTTAAGTTCACAAAGTATGTATCAGTAAGCAGAGAAGAGAGAACTAAAACTATTGGGATCGGGTTATAAAGCTACTTCAAAAAATTTAAGTTTTGGGGGCCGGAGCGATAGCCCAGCGGTTAGGGCATTTGCCTTGAATGCGGCCAGCCCATGCTGGCCCGGGTTCAATCCCTGATATCCCATATGGTCCTCGAGCACCGCCAGGAGTAATTCCTGAGTGCAGAGCCAGGGGTAACCCCTGAGCATTGCCGGGTGTGACCCAAAAACCAAAAAAAAAAATTAAGTTTAGTTAAAAAGAATGCATCAAGATATAAAATACATCTGGAGAAGAAATAAGCTCCACTGAATATAGAGAAAAAAAGTGTGCATTGTTTGACAATATTAGGTTAGTTTTCCTATGCTTTCTGGTATGGTATTATTCTCTGATTTTATTCAGGTTGCCTTTTCCACAAAATGCAAAATGTCAGCCCTATTTATGAGACAACCTTAATGGAATGCACTCTTTTGTGAAACCCTTGAATATTCTTTGAAACAAAAAAAAAAGATAAGGGGGCAAATTTACCTTATAAGAGAGAAAGGGAGATTTAAAAATAATGCAAAATTAATCCAGATAATTATTGGATAATTAATTTGCGCTAATTGGATAATTAATTGTGAGAAAGGTACATTTTTGCAGGCAGCTTTCCATCTCTACTTGGCCAGTGGGAACAGAATAATAGTTCTGAGATTTAATATACTCACTTTCCTAACTGAAAAGGTCCATACAGGTCCATACACATGCTAGATTTATCCCCTTATGTGAGAATATTTCCACCTGTTTCAAGAATGCTCTTAGGCAATTACTTGAAGCATGTGTATCACATGGTACTAGGCCAACCCCATTGTTATATCAGTTCACTGTAGGAATAGGATAAGAATTTGTTTGTTTGGGGCTACGATTGGTTGTGCCCAGGGATCACTCCTGCTGGGTCTCCAGGGACTATATGTGGTGCCAGCAATTGAGCCCAGGTCGACCATGTGCAAAGCAAAGCAAAGCAACCCTACCTACTGTACCATCTCTCCCTTACAGGAATAGGACAACATAGGTATAAATGGAATGAATATAATTGCTTGCTGTAGGGGACTAGTGCTGACAATTTTGCTTTCATAAATTCATATACAATTTATTCATTATAGTCTTCGCTAGCATGTTTATTTTAGCCTTTCTTTATCTGCCTTTGGTTGCTTGTGGACCCATGCACTAAGGCAGAATCACGGTGTTAGAAGAGAAAACATTTTTTGTTGATAGAACTTATCTTTTTTGGGAAGGGGTAGGGAAAGCATATGAAATAAAGAAACTTTTATTTCATTTAGCCAACATAAAAATACATTGTGGAAAGAAACTTTAAAGGCAGTTAAGGATATTACCAAGTGTTTAGAAAAATGAAGAAAACATTCATGTTTTATTTTCAGGCTTTAGGTTTTTTTAAAATATAAATTGAATGGACATTCGGACTTCCCTCTCATCACAACTCCACCCAGCAGACCAGACTATCACAGCCCAGATCATTGACAGCCACCCTGCAGCAGTTTTTTTTTTTTTCAATTCGGCCCAGGTATGCTGAACCAGAGACTCTCAGACATGGGGTAGAGCTGCTACTTGCTCTCCCTGTGCCCAGCTGTTCGTGAGGCACACGGGAGGCATGGAGGGTTCTAGCCCTCGCCTGCCACCCTCCAGCAGAGCCTCACAATAAGCCAGACCACTGTCCACTACTCCATGGGGCCCGCCATTTTCCACATCCGGACTTCCCTCTCTTCACAACTCCACCCAGCAGACCAGACTATCACAGCCCAGCTCGCGCGGCGCCTAGCAGCCGTGCGGTTCATCAATAAATGCTTTATTTAGAGGTGACTACAACAGTATGCCACCGCACGGCAAGCCTGGCAAGCTGCTCGTGGTAGTATTTGATATGCCAAATACCAGTAACATTTATATTAGGTCATTCCCATGACCTAATATAATGGTTTGAGGCTCTTTATGTTCCTGGAGCAAGCGGATGCCTTTGGATTCTACAAGCATGAGACAGGACATATGGAGATATTACTGGTACCCGCTCTAGCAAATAGATTATGAACGGGAAGATCGTGATCATGATTGTGAAATTGAATGGCAAATTTTAAGTCTAAGATATGTTTTATTTAAAATTTTTAAAAAACACACACAGTTGAGACAATAATAAAATTGTTTCTTTTAGCACCATTTTCAAATTTTTTATAATATCTTTTTGTTCTTTCATGATGAACTTTGATTGGTGTTTTTCTTGTTTTGTTTTGGGCCACACCCAGAGCAGTTCTCAGGGCTTGCTCCTGGCTCTATCCTCTAGAATCACTCTTGGTGAACTGAAGAGATCATCTGAGGAGCCAGTGAGTGATAGAATGGGGTTGGAGGGTTGGCCGTATGGAAGGCAAGTGCCCTACATATTGTACTATTGCTTTCAACCCCTGATAGTTTTTCTTTATAAACATAATTTATGAGAAAGAAATGATTGCAAAATCAATCTTGAATAATATCACTGTATCCACTTTAGTACTAAAGAATTCTGTTTTATACCGATTAGATATGTATTGATTAAATATTTTATGGCCACAGAGAGATGAAAATTTGCTGTTATATTTTGAGACATGAGGATAATATTTTATATTCTTGATTATCAGCTAGATATCTGACTCATGATTTTTACTCCAAAGTTATTTTCTCTAGAGAATATGGGAACATTTTTAACCACTTCCTTGTCACCTTATTAATCATCCTTGTTGTAGGGTGGAAATATATTAGAAATTTTAGGCATTTTCTTTATAATATAGTCTGTTCTCAAGAACAATTAAGACAATGTTGTAGAAACTATTCATTGAGTAGTATTTCCCTAGAATCTTGAGCGATAGTGGAAGACCTGCATGTCGGAAAGAGATTATTTGCCTAAACTGTTATTTGTTGAGAATTAAGTTTCCAGGATTTTCTTGGGGACTTATTTGTAACAAAAAATTAAATTAGATCTAGGTTAAATTTATTTATTTCTTTATAATACATTTTAAAATCTTAAATACATTTCCATGCACAGTTGATAATATTTTAGGTATCTATGATTACACACAAAATGTTTGACGCTGGAGGCGGAGCAATAGTACAGCAGGTAGGGCATTTGCCTTGCAGGAAGCCTACCTGTTTCCATTCCTGGTATCCCATATGTCACCCTGCACCGCCAGCAGTAATTCCTGAATGCAGAACCAGAGTAGCCCCTGAACATCGCTGGGTGTGACTCCCAAACCCCAAAGAAATAGTTTGATATTTTGCCCATTACAGCATGTCATGACTTAAGAATAATTTTCATGTGTGAATGGTAAACTAAGTAGGAAATAACCTAAGGATGTGCCTAAAATATTTCTACTTAAAAAATTGGATGAAATTAGGAATGAGTACATGTAACTAAGGAAGCATGGGAAGGATCTGGAATTTGTTACCCAATTTGAAGTCACTTTTCTCTTCATCCTTATATTTCAAAGAAACACTATGGAGAACAATTTTAAAAATGGAAACACAAATTCTGTTTAGGCAGAATAAAATCCCTGGGTAGGCAGATTTGACTCCGCTTTCACAGCCTTTGTAGTACATCAAGCTTCACAGAGACAGCAAATCAAAGTCCTACGGGCCTGGGCGACTCTGCTTTAGTGAATAAAAATAATTAAACATGGGCAAAGAAGACCCTAAGAAGCCGAGAGGCAAAATGTCATTATGTGCATTCTTTGTGCAAGCTTGCCTGAAGGAGCACACGGCGTTCACAGATGCTTCCCTTCAACTTTTTAGAGTTTTCTTGAAGTATTAGAGAAGCAGAAGACCACGACTACTAAAGAGAAAGGAATCACTATCACTATCACTATCTTCCTGTTCATCATCGATTAGCTAGAGCAGGCACCAGTAACATCTCCATATGACCTGTCTCATGCAAGAAGAGCCCAAGGGCACCTGCTTGCTCCAGGAACATAAAGAGCCTCAAACCATTCCATCAGGTCATGGGAATGAGGTCTATAATTGTTACTGGTATTTGGCATATCAAATACGAAATGGGTAGCTTGCCAGGCTCTGCTGTGAGGATAGCATACTCTTGTAGTCATCTCAAAATCCAGCATTTATTGATGAACCGCGTGGCTGCTTGCAGCTGTGCGAGCCAGGCTGTGATAGGCTGGTCTGCTGGGTGGAGTTCTGACCAACCCTCGAAAGAGAAAGGAAAATTTGAAGAAATGGCAAAGGCCGACAAGGCCTATTATGAAAGAGAAATGAAAATTTATATCCCTCCTAAAAAGGGATACACAAAGAAATTCAAGGATCCCAATGCACCCAAGAGGCCACCTTCGACCTTTTTCCTGTTCTGTTCTGATTATCGCCCTCGAATGAAAGAGCTTTTGGCCTGTCTGTTGGAGATGCAAAGAAAATGGGAGAGATGTGGAACAACACTGCTTAGGGCAAGGAGCTTCTAAGCTGAAGGGAACAATGAAAAGGATATCACTGCATACTGACCTAATGGAAAGCTGATGTGACCATAAAGGAGCTGTTCAAGCTGCAAAAGAGCAAGAAAAAGAAGGAAGAGGAAGCACAAGAGGAAAGGAAGAACAGGAGGAAGATGAAGACGAAGAGGAAGATGATGGTAAATAAGTTACTTCTAGCTCAGTTGTTGTTTCTCAAATTCTGTCATTATATGAGTGAATTTGTTGTCGATGTGCATGTGGTTGAAAAGCAACTACAAAACAAACAAGTCTTGCAATCAATTATGCTTAGGCTAATATTTTACCCATTTTTCATTTGCTTTATAACTATATAGCTCTATGTGCAACATACTGCACTTCAGGTGTTATGTGGTGGATGGAAAATGTTAATCTTCATAAAACGACAATGTAGAAAATGATCATTGGAAATATATTGAATATATATGTGTGTGTGTTTATAGTTATACCTATATCTACATAGCTGAACTACTTCAAATAAGGAATGCTTTGACAATTTTGAGAAAAATATGGTTTCTATTTGTTATAATTTTATCAGTAGTTTCTTTTAAAAACTAAATTTCCTAGTAAAAGCATAGTGGTTCAATGTAGAGAAACATACAAAGTAATTAATTTTGAAGTATAGGAAATAATTTTTAAGCATTGATATATTTATTCATTCTATTTCTTTTTAAGTGTTACATTTTAATCAAAGAACCAAGATTTACAAAGTTATTGATAGTTGAGTTTTAGACATACAACATTTCAGCACCCATCCCTCCACCAGCGTCAACATTCCTCCACCAGTGTTCCCAGGTCCCCACCCCCCACCACTTACACCTGCCCAATACCACCCCTCAGCCTGATCTCTTGACAAGCATGTATCTAAGTTATTGTTAAAGTTTGGATCTCCTGGTTTCAGTGTTGTGGTTTCAGCTGTGGTTTGGCTCTTTCAGCTCTTAACAACACTTTTACAGCTCTTAACTATAGCTCTTTCAGCTCTTAACATCACCCTTGTACCTTAATCCCCTGTCTTGGCCCTCCTTGCTTCTTTACATCTGGACCTTTTCCCTCTCTCCTCTTTTTTGGTAAATATTCATCATTCATTCATTCATTCATTCATTCATTTTGCCACCTTAAGATATATAATTACAAATATGTTCATGTTTGGGTTTCTGTCATAGTGTTCCAGCACTCATCCCTCCACCAGTGCCCGTTTTTCACCACCAATGTCCCCTGATTCCCTTCCTCATCCCCCAGTCTTCCTCTATGGCAGTCATTTTGCCTCTTCTCTCTCTGTCTCTGTCTCTCTTTCTTCTCTTACACATTGTGGCTTATAATACATACATATTATATGAGGTTATCATACATATCCCTTTGCCTGCATTTAATACTCAGTTTTAGGCTGGTGTTATCATTTCCAACAATTATTAGCACACTGTTCCCTTCTTTGTCTTACCCAATCTCTGACTCCCACACACTTGTGGTAGATTCCACCCATTGACAAGACCTGATCCATGTTTTGTCAGGTCTTGGATACTGGTATTATGCTTTTTTTTAATATCCCACAAGTAAATGCAGTCATTCTATATGTTATTTTCCCTCTAGCTAATTTCACTCAGCATGATCCTCTCCATGTCCATCTATTTATAGGCCAATTTTATAACTTCATTTTTTCTGACAGCTGCCTAGTCGTTCATTGTGTAGATGTTCCACTGTTTCTTTATCCAGTCCTCTCTTCTCAGGCACTCTAGTTGTTTACAGATTCTGGCTATTATGAATAGTGCTGCTATGAACATAGATGTGAAGATGGTGTTTCTGCTCTGAGTTTTTGACCTCTTTGGGTATATTCCCTGGAGTGATATTGCTGGGTCAAATGGGACCTCAATTTCTAGTTTTTGGAGGAATGTCCATATTGTTGTTAAAAAGGGCTGTACCAGTCGACATTCCAAACAACAATGGATGAGAGTCTCTTTCTCCCTGCATTCACACCACCACTTGTTTTTCTTGCTCTTTTGGATATGTGAGAGTCTGTGGTGTGAGATGATATCTCATTGCTGTCTTGATTTGCATCTCCCTGATGATTAGTGATGATGAGCATTTGTTCACATGTCTATTGGCTTGCATCCGTGCTGATCATCAATAAATGCTGTATTTAGGTGACTACAAGAGTATGCCACCTGCACGACAAGTCTGGCAAGCTGCCCATGTCATATTTGATATGCCAAATACCAGTAACAATTATGTTAGGTCATTCCTATGACCTAATATAATTGGTTTGAGGCTCTTTATGTTCCTGGAGTGAGCAGATACCCTTGGTCTGTACTAGCACCTTGAGACAGGACATATGGAGATGTTACTGGAGCCCGCTCGAGCAAATTGATGATGAATGGGAAGATAGTGATAGTGATAGTGGCTTTTGGTCATTCAGATTTCTTCTTTGTCGAAGTTTCTGTTCATTTTTTCTCCCCATTTTTTGATGGGGTTGGCTGTTTTCTTCTTGTAAAGTTCTACCAGAACTTTAAAAGCAAGAACAAAAAAGTGCTAGCATGGATGCGGGGAGAAAGGTACTCTCATGCATTATTGGTGGGAATGTTGACTGGTACAGCCTTTTTAGGAAAACAATATGGACATTCCTCCAAAAACTGGATATTGAGCTCCCATTTCACTTAGTAACATATTATGTATTTATATATCATGTATATTTATATAATATGATATATTATATATAATATACATACATGCAAATATAATATAATATATCATATTATATATAAATATATGGTATATATCATATATAATACATGTATGTTTAATTACTTGATCACTTAATATCCCATTATTCATTGATTTGCTCTAGCAGGCACTAGTAATGTTTCCATTTGACCCTATCACATGCTAGTGTAGCCCAATGGTATCTGTCTGTTTCTGGGATATTAAGAGCTTCGAACTGTTTGTTTAGGGTCCTGATAAGGAAGTCTGACCATCTTGCAGGTGGGCAGCCACTCAATCTTTTGGCGTCCCGTGGGATCCAGTCTGTAACGGCTCTAGTCCAACGGTCATCTCCAGATCGATTTATATGACCAGCCCATCTGATTTTCGATGTTCTGGCAGATAAGACAGCGTCCTTGATTTTAGAATAGCGACGGAGGTCGGAACTCCGATTCTCTCTCTCACTTGAGTGAGTCGTGATATTCCAAGCATGGCTCTTTTGATTCCTCTTTGGGAGACCCAGAATGGTATTCTCATCCTGCTTCGTAAGGCCCAGGTCTCTGAGGCATATGTCAATGCAGGGAGGATGGTGGAGTCAAAGAGGTGTGCCCGAAACTGTAGGTTCTTTGTTCTTTTGACTATTGTTTCGATGTTTTTGAAGGCAGTCCATGCTGCTCTTTTCCTCCTGCACAACTCAGGTTTCAGGTCGTTCATCATGTTGACTTCTCAATCTAGGTACACATAGCTGTTGCATTCAGAGATGTTTGTTCCATTGAGAGTGAATGGGGCCTCTGGAACTAGTTCATTTCTCATGAACATAGTTTTGTTGAGATTCAGCTGTAGACCTATCCTTCCACATTCTTGGTCAAAGTCAGCCAGCATTTGTGCCGCTTGGCTGATGTTTGGTGTTATTAGAACGATGTCATCAGTGAAGCAGAGGTGGTGTAGTTGCCAGCCGTCTATCTTCACTCCCATTTTTTCCCATTCTAATTGTCACATGATGATTTCGAGGGTGGCGCTGAAGAAATACATATATATATTTTATTATATATGTGTATAATATATAATAAAATATAATAAAATATAAAATATAATATTACATATAAATGTATATTGTGTCATATATAATATATATAGCAATATTAAAAAACTTAATACCAAGAATGCACTCTCTTAGCTGCTTTTAGGAGTTTTAACTGGCAAAATCAACTTGAAAAATAACTTGACTCTCCTGTATATCAGCACCAATACATATAACTTACCATATTGTTATAGTCCCAGAAATTTTAGAAATTTTGCAATTATATTTGCTGTCATTGTGATTTTATGCTCCACGGTTTATGTACTCAAAAAAGTATACATCAGCAACTTTTTCAATATCTATGCCATGGAAATAATTAAAATATGTATAAATAAGTATAAAGTTTATATAAATTGTATTTGAAAATGCATGCTTTAAAATAGGATGCAATATTTTAATAAAAATATTAAATATTTATCTATGCAGCAGAATTGAAAGTCTCCATTTGTATAAAACTCAAAACTTTGGAAAACATGTTTCATTACCATATAGTAAAGAAAATACCACAAAACTCAGATTTATTCCTTCTAGACCCTTAACACACAGGGTAAATCTGAAAATTATTTAGCATTTCAAAGTTTAGTTTTCTAGAAATTTTATGATTTCAATAGCAGTAACTGCTAGCTATTTAACATTTTTCTATTAACTACTGCTACATTATACAATATTAAAGTTTAAATAGAAAAAATCTATTGACACTCAGAAAGCTCTAGAGTCCTATGTATTCTTGGTGTACAGTATAAGTGCTTTGATTTTGACTAAATTTCAAATATTAATTTATTTTGGTGAATTGAATTGTGTTCGATTTTACACTATCTCTCTTGCTACCAAATGGTTATAATTCTAACATAATTATAACTTTTATTTTTGAATATATTCATGGTTCCAACTTCCTAGAGAACTTTTCACTCTGAAATTGACTTGTAGAGGAAAATAGTGCTTTTTGTCACATATTTGAATTTCTTCAAAGTCTTTGCTGACGAATTTGAGGAATTCTTAGTCTAACTAATTTGGCAGATGGAGAGTGGAGAAGATAGAGGAGTGAATTACTTAAAGTTGTGTACTTAGAGGGAGAACTAGAAATAGAACTAAACTTTTCATCTTCCAATTAAGTAATCCCATTTGTCTTTTGGAACACACTTTGTTAAATATTTCCCATTCAAAGCACTTTAGTGGGTCTAAAAATGAGAAGAAATATAGAATATATTAAAGGGAATTTAAATTATTGAAAATCGTCCAATTTTGTGTTCAAAACAAAATTGTATCTGTTTTTACAATAATAAAAAAAATTTACCAAATGTATGCATATCCTTCTGTCATCTGATTTTCTTAACAAGAACTCTTCCCCCATTTTTTAAGTGGCTAAATTAGTTTTTGAGAATTAACTCAGGTTCTTCTTCCGGGGAATAGTTAACATGTTTGTATGGTTAATAAATTATTATATTTTTTAAATATTTTTTTCTTATTTTATTTCATTTTATTTTATTATTTTTCCCCAAAAAATATTATTACACCATTTTAGACATACAATTGAAAGGTGCTCATGTAGAGTTTTGGTTCTACAGTGTTCCAACACCCATCTCTCCACCCAAACCCATCTCCCGTCACCAATGTTCCAACCTCCCTATCCTCTCCCACACCTCAACTACTTGGCGGTTTCTGTATGTTATTTCTCTCCTCTTTTATCTCTCCCTCCCGCCAAACTTTCCTGCTCTTCGTGGAATGCAGTGCATTAAAAGACATTACTGTTTCCACTATTTTAATGGACTGCACGGCGACAAGCGGCCATGCGACTGGTTTTGCTCTGTTAATCTGGTTGTGAGGCAGTTTACCAGTGTCCGGACAGTGAAAATGGTGGCTAGTGTGATGGGTGAGTCTCATCCG